>VDFB02245342.1:0-14203 GCA_007258455.2 Sequoia sempervirens | reverse complement strand
TTAGGAGAATAACAAACAACTCCTAAGACCCAACCAAACAACCAAAGGTGAACAAAACAAAACAAAAGGGGGACCCATTTTGTTCCAAAATAAAACAAAAAATGGGGTGGTTATGTAAGGCATAACAAATGGCGACTCAGTTGGGAAAAATGGTTTACCCATTTTTTAAGATATTGAAGAATTCAGTCACCCCAAAACTTATAATTTATGAGACATGTTAACTTAAGTGTGATTAGAATATTTAAGTAAAGTTGAGCTAGAATCTCAAATGCAGAACCATCATAAACTACTGCTTGAATCTGAGTGTGTGGATGCTTATGGTGCATCCTTCTTTATTTGAGCTTTCTCCACACCTAAACAACTATATCTATGATCCAAGCTACATGGGTTGAGTCCTTTGACTGTCGTGCAATGGAATCCTGGGTATTGCTCTGCTACTAGTCAAGCATCCATAGCCCCGATAGAGATACCTCTAGTTATCTCAAAGCATTGCTCTACTTCCAGTCAGGCGTCCATAGCCCCAATAGAGATACTTGAATTACCCATTTAGTATTGAGTTTTCCTTTTATTTTAGTGCTTCTCTTTTCTTATTTCTTTTATAGGCCTTACTTGTGAAAATTATTTTCAAAAACTTCCTCAATACAAAGACATTAATAGTCTGAGATGTGGGTTGAGAACTACAGTGGATCCCATGATAGTTTTGGGGAAACAGATTTTTCACTTGAATCGAAGATATAATCACCCTGAGATGAATATGCACTTTATAGTCGGATGTTTTATCTATTTTGTGACAGATTTCAATGATAGTTCAGGAGGTTATCTACAATATACCTTAATCCTAATAGCCTTCAGACTCATGCTAAAATGACCATAAGGCATGAGCTTTAGAACAAAATCTTTCGACATATATGCCCAAAAATGCCTAAACCAATTTCTCTCCTAGTGCGCACAACATTCTTTGAATAACAACCCCAATATTTTAAGATGGAAAGAAAAGAGAATCCCCAAAGAAGAAGACAAGATAGACACAAAACAACAAAGGAAACAAAGAGAAAGAAAGAAACAACAAACAAACAACCAACATAAGCAAAGAACCAGTAATTACACAAAATACATATATACAATAAATTCAGAAACTCAAACTTTTACGATCTGAAGTAATGCTTGAGAAACTGCCCATTGACTGGCAATAGAACAAGTTCTCCCGTCAAGGTGGTCAAATGAAAAGCGTTCTCACCCAAGATCTCAGCTACTTGATATAGACCTAGCTAGATTCTATCAAATTTCTGGTGATCACCCTTTTTCTCCTTAGCCTTATCCCACAACAACACCAGATCTGAGATTCTGAATGCCTTAATATTAGCTCTTTTATCAAACCAATGTTTGACAACAGCCTGATGCTTGAAGAACTGTTGTAGAGTAGTGTCTCTATGTTCTTCCATGTTTAAAAGGCTATTTAGTCTTACCTCAATCCGGTCATCCCTTGTATAAAACTCCTGCATAAACTTAAGAACAGTTATCTGTAAGTGTATGGGGAAAACTAGATCTTGGCCATAGACCAATTTAAAAGGGGAACTTCCTAGAGCAACCTTAATACAGGTTTGATCTGCCCATAAGGAAAACATTAACTGGGTATGCCAGTTTCTAGGATTACTTTCAAGTAATTTCTTTATCACTTCTAATAAATTCTTGTTAGTAGATTCCGCCACACCATTTCCCTGAGGATAATAGTTAGAGGAATATTTCAAGATGATTTTATGTTCGTAAGCCCATTGTATGAATTCAGCAGACGAAAAGGCAGGGCCATTGTCACATACCAGGGCGAACGACACTCCAAACCTAGTAACAATATTTTCAGTGAGAAATTTGATAACCACGTTAGTGGTGTTGTTCTTGCATGGTTAAGACTCAGTCCAACGAGTGCAATAGTCTGTAGTAGTTAGGATGAATTTGTGTCCTGCAGAAGAATTAGGATTAATTACCCCAACAAAATCCAGTTCCCATTGGGCAATGGTCTTACCTCATATACTGGTTGTAGAAGCATTGCTGGATTACGCTCCTTTGATGTAGAATTCTAACATGTATGACATGTCCTGACGTGTTGATGTGCATCCTTGAACACATGGGGCCAATAATATCCTGACCTGAGGATTTGATGAGCCAAATAATCTATTGATCCATGTCTTGTGTCATGCCTACCATGGAATTCATCCATGGCATGCTTGGATTCTTGTTGATCCAGACATCATAGGTACACCCCCTCATAATTTCTTCTGTATAGAGCCCCTCCTTTGAGCATGTAATGAGCACTCTTCATCCTCAGTGCCCTCCTCTGGGTAGCATTCATTCCTTCTGGGCATCTGTTATTGAGAAGGAAGAAGATCAAGTCAGTATACCATGGGTCCTTGGTAAATGAGTGCACAGTATATTGCTGACAGGTAATATTCTTGTCAACATCTGCCATGGCCTTTGATAAACCTTGTCCTCAGACAAGTTTCATTGGATGGATCTCTAAATCATACTCTTGTAGGATAGCCATCCATTTTCCTCTTCTTTCCCCTAATTCACTTTGCATAAGGAGAGACTTAATCACTGGATCAGGCACTATAGCAATAACTTGGCTTCTCAAAATGTAATGCCTAAAATTTTCTACTATTTGTACCAATGCAAAGGTCTATTTTTCCAAGAGTAAGTACCTGACTTCTACATTCTTGAATGGCGAGCTCATGAAGGCAATTGGCCTTTCATCTCCTTCACCTTTGCGTTGTGTTAGGACTAATGCACATGAATGATCAAATGCAAATGAATAAATATAAAAGGGCTTTAGGTAATCCGAGCTGGTCAAGACTGGTGCCTCAGATATTGATTGCTTAATCTGTGAAAATGCAAATCTAGCCTCATTGCTCCATTCAATTTTAGCATCTTTCTTCATCATCTCGTTGAGGGGTTTGACAATTTCTACAAACCCAGTTATGAACTTCCTTACAAAATTAATCCTCGTGGAAGAAGCTGACCTTATCTCCTTTTTACTTCCTAAAGATCGCCAATTTCAAATGGCCCCTAACTCACGAGATTTGTATATGCATAAAATTGGTCATGTCTCTGACATCCTAGCATTTAATTAAATATTTATTATTTAAATTAATTTCTCCAAAGTCTTCTACATATGATTAAATTTTAATTAATCTAATTATATTGTTCATCCAATTTATTCTTCTATCATGATTAAATAAATCAATTTTTATTTAATTATTTCACATTCATATGTCCATACTGATTAATTAAATAAATACACTTTATTTATTTTAATTAATTATCACTTTTCAATTCTAATTAAGTATTTTTATTTAATTAAATTTAAATATTTTCAAATTCTTTCTTTCTAATTAATTAAATATCTTATTTAATCCAATTTCATTAAAAATACTACTTAAAAGTTTAATTAAATATCTTCCATATCTTTTTCTAAATCATAATTAAATATTTTATTTAATTATGAAATCTCCATTATTCTTCAAATCTTAGGGTAAATATTCCCATTCTAAGAAGAATTTCTTTGTCACTCCAAAAATAAATAATTGAATTTAATAATTCATTATTTATCTTCTTCAAAATCTTTCCATAAATCTCACAAAAAAAAAGATATTTTTTTACAAATCATCTTTATCATCTTATCTTACCTCTTTTACAGAAAAGAAAACAAATCTTGCTTTTTGTTTTCTTCTATTTTTCTTCAATTTTATTCATCTTCAACCATTCGATCTGCTAGGAATTTTCACAATCATTGATCATATCAGCCAATCAAAAGCTTTCGAAAACTCTATAAATAGCACTGCAAATCCAAGCAATGTTTACAACATACACAATACACAAGCACACAACAAAGGAATTAGAGATTAATTGCATTCCAGCATTGTCATTTTAGTTTATTCATAGCATTATCATAATCTTTCATTTTAGTAATCACGTTTAGCATTAGAATAATCATGTCTTAGCATTAGCAATTACATACATTTCATATTCAATCTCGTTCTCTAGGAGACTATTTGTTGAGCCTAGCCTACAATCTAAGAGCCAATTGGAATCAACAAAACACTAGAGATAGGGGACGATAGGATGACATTGATGACAAAATACTGAGCTTGCATCTCTATTATTTTAATATTCTATTTTTATATAAAGTCTTATTGGTGTGTTTGATTCAATTTGTTTTACATGGCTAATACCTTCAAAATTGATCACCGCAGGATCTATGGATATTCCCTTTTCTGATATCACATGCCCTAGAAGTTTCCCTTCAGAAACTCCAAAAACACATTTCTTGGAGTTTAGAGATACTCCATAGCTTATACATCTCTTAAGGACCTTTGCTAAATCAGCAGCATGATCCTTTCTCTTCTTGGAAAAGATTGTCAAGTCATCCACATATATAATAATACACTTACCTATCAAATCTTTAAAAGCCACATCCATTGCATGTTGAAAGGTATCCCAGCGTTAATGAGGCCAAACGACATGCGTCGATAAGCAAATGTTCCCCATTTTGTAGTGAAGGCAGTCTTCATCCTGTCCTCATGGCTGACAAGCACTTGGTTATACCCAGAATAGCCATCTAAGAACGACATCATCTAAGATCTATTGACAGTTTGTAATACCTCATCAAGAGAAGGAAGTGGATAGTTATCCTTCTTTGAGGATTTGTTTAGATTCCTGAAGTCAACACACAACCTGATCTCCCCACTTTTCTTACGTACTGGAACTAGATTGGCAACCCACGTGGAATGCCTTATTGGGAAGATGATTCTTGTTGATAAAATATTTTGTTCTTCCTTTTGTATTAATGGTTTGATCAAAGTGTTGACCAGGCATTGTTTTTTACGAAAGGGATTGGCTTCTGGCTTCAGCGGTATTATGGGCGTGATCACAGAGGTGTCAAAAGTCTTCAAATCTTCATAACTCCAGGCATTTACCGCAATATCTTCTTTTAACACCTTAATTATTTCATTTTTGATCTCCTCAGGGAAAGTCTTTCCTATAAGGACATTTCTTTCGGGGCCCAAATCAACCAGATTAATAGATTCGTACTTCCCTCCTTCACTTTGCGTTGGCACTCTCTCTCGAGCTCGGGGATCATAATCAAATATCCTTTCTAAGGCTACCATCCCCTTATGGATGTTGTTACTCTTTAAGTTCATTACTCCTTCCGTATCACAACCTTCAGGGTCCCATTCTCCCTAATATCTATCTGATTCATCAATGATCTGCCCTTCAAAGACATCTGAACTTGCCAAGAAGGCGAGTATGTGTTGGTCGTCATCGAAGACCTGAAAATTTTGAACATTATCAGGGACTGCTGGGATTAAAACTAGTTCAACTGAAAATCTTTTCAATTTAGAGTCTTGCATAGGCTCCAAAGTACTAGCAGTAACTACCAAAGCATTTGCAATCTGATTTTGTTCCCTAGGAATCAAAGTAATTTTGAAAGCGTCAAAGTCCTCAATCAAATTCCAAACCCTATTTCTGTAAGCAGCCAAACTTTTATTATGGCAAGTATATTAGCTACAAACCTATTTGATAATGACTTCAAAGTCCCCCATCACCATAAGAGATGTGGCCTTCTCTGATGGGAAAACATTAAGCCCCTAGCAAGTGCTTTGTACTCTGCCACGTTGTTCGTGTAACCAAATTGTAGCATATAGGAAGCAAAGTAAGTCTTCCCCTTTGGATTGGTTAATTCCACCCTTGCTCCACTTCCTGATTTGGACTTAGAGCCATCAAATTTTAGACTCCATAATTGATCTGGGGATGGGATCTCTTTCTTTTTCTCTCTTCCAGTTTTTTGCGTGGAAGAAGTATATGGCAGCTCGGATTGGTGTTGATCATCAGTATTTGAAAGTAACTGGGGGCACAGTTCATTAGAAGATTCTCCTGAATTGAAATTTTGTTCAGGAAGTGATTCATGAACCTCCTCTTGAATCAGACCATGATTTAGTACCTTTGTCACCAATGCCTTAGGCATTGGAAGTGTTTCCGGGTTAAGTGTAATTGGAAAAGACTGAGATTCCTCAGTCTCTAGTTGTAGTTCAGAACACAAAATCTGAGTCTGCTCGAGTTGAGAAGATGATTCCCTTTGAGCAAGGCCGACTCTCATAAGGATGGTTGCATCCTTTGCTTGAAATGGAAATTCATTAGTAGAGGCTTGAGGTTGACATTCACAAGTTCCTTCTACCGAGGAGACATGTTTTAAGATATCTACACAGGGTTGGAAAGTTAACTCAGAATGATTCTAATAATGAACCCTACACCAGTTAGGAAGTAGGAGACTCCACATATCAACCTCCTCTCCCAGTACCAGCCTATCTTGTTGTAATTTCATTATTAGGACTTGTTGATTAACAATAATCATTGGGTCATTTTGCTCTGAAAGGGGCGAGTCATCAGAATGAAGTACTGAAAAATTCATGATTTCCTCTTGCTTGTAAACTCCTATCTTGGTTTTGAAATAGGCTACCTCATTAGGGGAATCATACTCAGTGATCATGTGTTTGAGCCTGGGCTCACTTTCAATTATGATATGGTTTGCTATCCCTTTCCAGGGTAGCCACATGTGTGAGAAATCTAAAGACAAATATCCATCTAGACTTTTCATCAGGTCTCTGCTCAAGAGCATACCATAGGTTTCTGGGATATCGACTTGGATATCCACATAAGTTTGGATCCTTGGATTAGATCCAATATGTACATGGATATTTTTAAGCTCTCCTACCACATTAAGTTATGTTTTGTCTAACTGGATAACCTTTTTATTTTTCTGGAGTGGGCTCAGACCTAACTTCCTACAAATCGAAAATGGCATGACATTCCCCGACGCCCCAGAATCCAACAAACACTTATGTAAATTCTTTCCAAAAGTTCTCAAAATTAGCAAGAAAGGTGGAGTACCAGTCTTACCTTTATAGAGTGTTGCATTCATCTCATTAGTAGGAGTCTCCTTTTCTCTTCCTTTTGACCTGTTTGCTTCCCCCAAGGCTTTCAACAAAATTTCCTTTTGAGCAGGGCACCATTTCAAAATATCAAAGAAAGACATTGAAGTCTTCTGCCTCTGCATCTATGTAATGAAATCAAATTCCGAATCATTCCTAACCTGATATTTAGGAATTGAAGATGAATTACCTTTGTTCTGAGAATCTGATGGTCCATTTGGTGGTGGTGGATTATTATCCACATTTTGATTTGGCGGGACCATATTATTAGGATGGGTAGAGGTCGTGAATGGCCCTCGGTTCTAATTTCTAGGGAAATGGCCTCCCTTGGTTTGGAAGGCTTGGGCATCATACACATCTTCTACTGCTTCATTGTCTTCCTGGTTGGGAAATGGAAGTTCTTCCTCAAAGATATCATATGCCATGGCAGTATCCGTTGATCCACCATATTTGTTGGATGTACCCTGGAATGGAGCATCAACTTGGGCTATCTTAACCATTTTTCCCATTTCTGGGCAATTTACCTCAGAATGGACCGCAGTATCATGTAGTCTACACCAATTGGTCATAAGATGGAGGTCTTCCACGTTGGCAGTGTGTGGCTTTTCATCTCCCGGTTGATAATTGTGAGAAACTCCTCCGTTATTGGGTCCAGTATTCCATGGCCTATTGTTGTTAGACCTTTGATTGTATCCTCTATTCTGATTTTGATAGTTTTGATTAGAGGAGTTTTGGTTCTAGAAATTCCTATTGGCGTTCTGGTTGGTATTATAATTCTAATTAGGATTTTGGTTAGGATAACTGCCTTGATTAGAATATCCTCCCTGATTCTGAAAACCTTGGTTCTAGTTCTGAGGGGGATTTTGTCTAAGTTGATCCATGTCGTTAGACATCTGAGATAGTGTCTTTTTGAGAGTCTCCATCTCATTGGTTAGTTGGAGAGTCTTTTCACTTTCTACAATTTTCACAGCAAAGGATTGATTAACTGAATTTGATCCTCCAGCTTGATTTTGGTAATTTTGATTTTGTTGGGAGGAGTATTGGGGAACATTGTTAAAAAATGGCAAGGGAGGTGAAGCTTGGAACTCAGACATGGGTCTGTATTGGGAATAGGACATCCCTGGGACCGTATTGAATAGAGGGGGTGGATTGGACATTTGGTATCCTATTTGAGGGAGAACTCCTCCTAAACTCCTGGATTGTAGACTTATATGTTGTTGCAACTGAATAGCGAGATGATATACCTTAGCCAAAGAATCAGTTTCGTTAGCATTATATGTCCTTTTCAAGAACAAGTTAATTAAAGGTCCACAACCCTCAAGTATGCCAAAAAATGGTACCGTTCTCACCACCGTGTAAGGATCCCTGTAAATATCTCGGTAATATTCTTTGGAACTTCAGGTTGAATAGAGGTAGCGTGTTCATGGTGTCTAGTGGTAAAGGATAGCAGGGTCTACACAAACCCTGAACTGATTGATAAAGGCATTCTCTAAATCCATCCAACTTAGAACTGACCCTTGGGGTAAGTTCAGGTACCAATTGTATGCCATGTCTCCCAACGAATAGGGGAACAATCTGCACACAATATCCTGATGAGCCACTTGAGCACGGGTACATGCATCTTTAAATGCCTGTATGTGCTCCTCGAAACTTCTTGAATCCCCATGCATGTACTTAGGATAGAACCTCTCTAGGTTGTTGGGAGATTGTGTATACCTCCAGGGATAGTCCCTAATGGTGAAGGGTTATTAATAAAGTAAGCCATAGGTCTTGGTGGTGATACAGGTTGAGTAGGTTGTGGAATGGGTGAAAGTGGCTGGTGAGGTGGTGTAGGTGGTGTAGGTGGATTTGGTTGAAACCCAGGTGGGGTGAGCGGTGGTGATAAAGGTTGGATCAAGACTCTATGAGCCCGAGGCCTATGCCCGATAGGGGTTTGGAGTTCAACAAATAATTCAAGATTCTGAGAAGATCTAAGAACTCTCTCGTACCTATCTGGTGAGAATGACCCAATGCGAGCCAACTTGTTCTTCAGGCCCTCCTTCTAGCGCCAGATCTGTTGATGGTAAAAATAACACAACAACATTAAATAGAATATTACTATTCTATTCCCTCGAAGAGAAAGATAAATACATGGCATCTAACTCCCAAGCAGTTCCGTAATTGTTCTCAATTATGATGATATCATTCAAGGTTGATATATAACTGTAATGTTCAAGGGGCCTTTGTTGGTAACAAGGAACATGACTGCATAGCATCAATTAGTCTACGCTGGGGGGGTTTAAATAAAAGAAAAAGATGAATAAGAGCTTCAAATCAAAGAAACATGAGTAAAATTATTACATATCTAGACATGCATATCAATAATGAGTGTTTATTCCACCTAACCATAACTATAGCAAGATGTAATCCATAGAAAAAACTATGCTATTGCATACATCCATAATTCTAATTCAAATACCATCAATATTCACTAAACTTGCTTCAAACAAATCACTCACTCATCATCTAAAACACAAATCAAATGAATACGATAACAACTTCATCCACAGATAATCCAATGATATAATCTTGAATCCAGTTCCTTCTATTGACTTTCATCAAATAAGAAACAATTAACCATAGCAAAAATCAATGGTGTATGGATTGATCATGTACCATTAACCTTATCAAAATAGATCAAAATTTAAAACCATAACATAAAAATGTATGAAAAACTGTAAAATAACCAAGTTTTATTGAACTTTTAGAGTATCTCTCCTAAAACATAGAAATCCTAGATCTAATCTCTATTTTTTATCATCTGGTGGCTGATCTTCCTTCAATTAGCCAACCTTTTTAAAGTAGAACCCAATAATACATATATGGTGCCACACGCACAAGTTTCTCAATATTATCAATCTAGATCCACAATCAATGGAACTGGAACTAAACACAGAAGTAGAATAATGAACCCTTGTTCCAAGGCTGATTACTCTATGGTACCAAAAAGAAATCTAATATTCCAAGAAGAAAGTGAAACCCATAGATCAAACTCAGAGTTGAGCTTATGTCAAAACCCACAAAAAGAGGAGAAAAGAAGATATTGAGTATGGTGAAAAGAGTCAGTTCACTCTTGCAATGAATTCTCAAGGATGTACTCGTCATAACTGGAGAACACTTGTTGAAGAGTACCTAAATTAGGTCCATCCAACCAATCATCTTCAAATCTGATCCTTTCAAATTCTGCAAAAACCAACCTTTGTACCTCCTTTAACTTGATTAACTCCTTTCTAGCAGTTCTTATCTCCTCCCTGATATCCATAAACTGATCTAATAATAGATTCTCCCCATCACCTCCCTTTTGCATAATTTCCTCAAACCTACCCCTCCATCTCTCCCTTAGTTTATCCAAAGATAGGCCTTCTTTGTTTGAGGAATCTAGGTTAATTAAAATGGCCACAATTGCCTCTAATTCAACCATCTGTTGATTCAAATCTTTTCTCATTTCTCAAACTTCTTCTTGATGCCCATGAATAGTCCTAGACTTATACCTTATGATGCTCATAGTTTTTTCCACAAAATCTACATTACCATGCTCAAGAATTGAATATTCCAACAAGGTGGACTTGGGAACTTTTCCAATATCTTCAAGCCTTTTAACACATTCCTTGTATTCATCATCTTGCTTATCCAGATCCTTGGCCTGTTGATCTAGATCATCTGCCAATTCAAGAGCAACCTTATGAATTTTAGAACCCTCAACGAGAACATCATCAACCTCCTGGTTGAGCTTATCCAACCATTTATCCATCATTCCTACCTTTCTTTTCATTTGAACCAAATCATCTGCTTCCTTCTTTGTTAACAAAACTAGGGATTCAGGAAGAACAGCTTGTTGGGAAATGGGACTTGAAACATCTTTCAAAAAACTATGGAGCTGATCCAATTGAGCCTTAAGCTCATCCTTCCTTTGTTTATCTGTGAACATCTGGGATTTAGTTGAAGAGGCCACAATATCAATCAAACTCATTTGCTGGTTTCTTGTAGGCTTTCCCAAATTTATCACCCCAACTGATAATCAGTATCTTTCATATCATCATGGCTCTTCTCCATTACGGGTATGGCACATTCAACAACAATCTCTCCAGCATCAGTGAGCCTAGAAGAGTGAAGAACTCAGGCTTTCTTTTTAGGTTTCTCCTTCCCAATTTCTTTCATCATTTCCTCCCAATTCAATGGTTGTGGTTGAACAACTTGTTTTCTTTCCAAGTCCATTTTTAACCAAGTAGGAGCAATAGGAGTAGTGGCTGCCTGGGCTGAAGAAGAAGCAATAGTAGTGGAAAACAAAGGTAGTAACAATGTAAGCCCTGGTTGAGAATCAACTTCCTGCACATTTTGTTGATCACTTTTTTCCTTTTCCTATGCTAACCTTTATGCTTCCTCTTTATCCTTCTACTCTTGTAGCCTTTTAGCCTCCAACTCTTGCTTTAAACATTCCTCTTCCTCTTTCTTTTTCTCTAACATTTGATCCCACTGCTTCTTCAGCTATCCCACTGCTTCTTCAGCTCTTCAACATAGTCCCATTCCTCCTTGGACTTCTTTTCATATTCAGCAATCTCAGCAGCCTCTCTTTCCCTTTTCAAACATTCTTGCTCTTCCTTTTTCCTATAAGCCTCTTCTTGTGCCTTGAGCTTAGCTTCAATAGCTTCTTTTTCTCTTCTTTGTTGAGCCTTTTCCTCTTCAAGGTTATCAATCTTCTACTGCATCATCAACTTATCTCTCTCTTCTTGTATTTTGAGCTCCTACTCCTTTTGTTGTTGTTGTTGAGCTAATTCATCAGCCTTGACCTTATCTTCCAACTCCTTCTACTTGAATTCCAATTCATATTGTGCCTTGGCCTCCTCCTCTTGTTGCTTAGTTGATGCCTCAGCTTGTGCCTTAGCATCAGCTTCTCTTTAAGCATCTTCAAAGAGTTTCCACTGATCTTCCTTAGTCAATATGTGTTTGGTCCCTGCATCATCTGTCATATCAAAAGATGTTAATACATGATGCTCTTTATCAGATGGAGTCTTTTTTGAATATGTTTCTACATTATGTATCTCAATTTCATCCTCCATTCACTTTAAGACCTCTGCTTCATCATGGAGGGCTCCCTTTGGTGATTCTTGACCTAATTCTTGTGCATCAGAGGGTTGAGTAGATACCTCCCCTGCAGCAGATGTAGAAGCCCCCACCTCCGCAATTGTTTCATCTTCCTGCACCTATGGAAGGTCTTGAGGAACCACCTCCTCTTGTGTATTAGAAGGCATAAACTCTAAGGGTTCCTTAGGTTCCATCCTTCTCTTTTCCCTTTTATATCCTTGGGTGGTACTTGCAACTTTCCTCTTCTTAGATGATTGAGGCTCGGCATGATTAGTCCTCAAACTCACCCATTGAATACTCATATCCAGCACCAGTCTTGCAATCTTCTTTATGTCAATTGTCTCGTCAGCATTCCAATCTATTGGATCAAGATCTTTAGTACCAATCTTGTTTGCATCATACCCAGTATCCAAAACAATCCCATCATCAGACAATGTTTCTGGAATGTCTTCTTTTATCCCAAACTCAACCATAAGTGGGATAGGTATCCTTTCATAATTCTTTTTCCTAAGGTCATATTCATCCTGCAAGTCCTCCCAAAAATCCTCCAACAGATTAAAGTGCTTCTCAAAGACACTGGGAAGCAAAGCCCTCAACTTGTGCTTGGGGTCATAGTACTTCCTTGCAGTGTACAAGCCCAACTTTAAATAAACTAATTCATCACAAATGACCTTAGCTGCTTGAATGTGTGGACAGCTAAAGACTCCCAGCCTCATTGGAAACTTATGGCAACCTGTCTTGTGTTTGTTTCCAAACTAGAAATTAACAGCCAAGGCTTGATAAATAAAATCCATTAGAATGATCCTATCGCCACAACATCTAGGTAGAAAATGGGGGTGACCATCAAAGCCTGCTAACTTGAAATAGGTGAATGTGGGGTACTGGATAAACCAATTCCCCCATTCATTCACAAAAGCCATTGCCTTCCTGCTAAGCCTATATCTCGCATCACCATTAAGTTGGTTAATAATGATATAAAGAAAGGCATCATTAACCCTTCTATAATGTTGCTCTAATTCCTGAAAGGTGAGATGATTATAATACTCCCACACTTTCTTTTGTCCTTGGGCTTCCCACAATATACCCATTGTTTGAAGTCCAGGAAAAATCCCCACTCGAGCAGTTGCATAGACTACGTAGGAGGTCATAAAGAAACACTTGGTTTCTCTCACTTTTATCATTTGATTGTGAATGTTGTCTGATACTATCATTAAGCAGTCAAACTGTTGCCTCCCATCCAAAATAGTTTGGATAAAAGGAAACATCCATTCCTTAAATAGTGAAGCATCTGTTTTTCCAAACATCCTAGAAAGGAACATGATTATATCTGCAATCTCTTTACTAAAGTCTGCCCTCTTAGGCTAGTCTGGAAGCTTGGTCAAAGACTTCTTCTCCACCCTCATCCAATTCTTATTCATGTGATATCTATTCCTCTCCTTATTATCACTGTAAAGCTTCAAAGCCTCTGCCTCATTCAATTGCCTAGGATTTTTGGGATCAGGTATATTAAATAGGAATTTGATCATTGGAGGCATGAAGTCAATAATGATATTACCCTTCACATCCACACACTTCCTAGTAGCAAGGTTATATGCTCTAGTTGTTGCAAGAATCAACTCTGAACATTGGATAGATAGGGGGAAGAGTGCAACATGTGTACCCGGATTGAGCAATCCTTTTTGTCCTTCCTGTGACCTGCTCCTCAGTGAATGTCTCATACAATTCCTCATAGTTAAAAGGACCCAAATTGGTGTCAATAACATCAGCTCAGTCGGAATCAATTTTTCTAGCTATGAGGGAAACCTCCCTATGCTTACATCTCAAGGTATACGGAAGCTATTCCACATTGATCTTCTTCGGTCTAACTCCTTGCCATGAAGTTTCACCTAGTTGGCTTCTCTGAGAAGCCTCATCTAATGCCCCCAACATTTCTTGATTCTTGCAGCAACTTCCTATATTAGATGAACAAAAAATCTAGGTTAGTCAATCATATAATCCCTTCTCCATCCTCCTTAGATAATATTTACTTAGTCAAATTATGCCTTCATCGAAGGCAGAATAGTAGAAGCATTAGGCATAAAAGATATTTCTTATCATGT
>VDFB02245333.1:0-10185 GCA_007258455.2 Sequoia sempervirens | reverse complement strand
ATCAGATTTCATCCAATCACAATCAAATCATTTGTCAAAAGCATTTTTATAATCCACTCATAGCACATTTGCATGCCCGTTCAAACTCGATCACAGGCAAAGAAAATGGCCGACCAACAAGCCTAGAATGCCCAATCAAAAAACCCTCAAGATACCAACAACACAATGAACATCTCATCAAATCCTAACAAGGGTACTAACATCCCTCACAATCCTCATAATGGTACTTCATCGTACTCCAACACTGAAAATCAGAACAACTCACCACACGGTGAAGAGAGTATGGCTAATCAACCTGAACTCACACTTGAGGAACATTTTAGTAATCTCACCAATGTGCAAATGACTGACCGTCTGCTTGAAAAACATGGGGAAGAATTTTTAGCCCACCTAATTGAGAAGGGTGTCAAACCCCCCTCGGGTGTTGACTTGCCCAAATATAGGAGTTCTACATCTAACGTACTCCAAGGTTCACAAAATGCACCAGAAGGTTCGTACTTCCCCAATGTTCCTCCAGTTGAAGGTTGGCATCAACCTGAATTTGGAAATGTTGTTCTTTATCATGTTAACCATCCCCCACATGCTTCAACCTCAGTCATGGGAGGTCCTCAAGTACTTGATCCCAATAATCCTTTTGCCTATAGTATGCCACAAAATGTTCCACAACCCCCACCATTAACACTAACGACACCCACTCCTTCGAGTCAACCTATAGTCAACACTAGGGGCACCACCTTTACCACATCGCTTCCACCTCCTGGGACCACAAATCTACCATCATCTTCATATACATCTCAACAGCTTCACCAATCCAACATTCCGCCTCAATTACCTCCACAAGGCACACCCCAACTGAATATTTCAGGTAGTACCCAACAACCCCCTTTACAAAACGCTTCTACGCTACCTCAGCCATCTCATCAGCAACCACCTATACATAATGCTTTGGGCTCTTCACAACAACCACCCTACCAACCACAAGGCAATCCATCTCGACCTATTGCTCAGACCATATCCCCTCTTCTTGCATCCATTTTGCACCCGTAGGCTCAAACACAACACAATATCCCATCACGACCCATACAACAGTTGACATCACAACGACAACCCCCCCAACACTACTAATATCACAATCACCAAATAACTCTAATTAACAACCGCCTTTATGTGACTCTAACAATCACAACAATACCTTTCAACACCAACAAACCAATACGCAACATCCCATCCAAGCTCCTCAACAACCTACCCCACTTTTATCAAAAAAATCCGTACTATACCCCACAAAAATAGCCCCTATACCAACAAAATCCCCCGTCTTACCAACAAGGCATATCATCATCCAATCATCCAACCAGAGCTAACAATCGGACGCCTTTCAAATAGGATTCCTTATCATCCTATCATCGATTATCCCCCAATCACCACCTACTAGCCTATCTTTGAAATCAAAGTTTAAAGGACCTTCAAGCTGGGGCTACCAAACAATCATTCAAATTTGAAGACATATGCCCATACCCATTTGATCCCTCCATCTCATTAATCTCGTTTCCTAAATATTTTGAGATACCAAAGTTTGACAAATACAAAGGAAACAAAGACCCTAAGGCTCACTTGCAGGAGTTTTACTCCCAGTGTCAAGAAGTTATGTACAATGACAACTATCTCTTGCACCTATTCCCATGAAGCCTGGAAAGCCACGCCCTAGATTGGTTCATGACTCTCGAAAAAGGGTCCATAAAAACTTTTGCACTGTCAAAAAAAATTTGTATCCCACTTCTTCAATTTGAGAAGGATACCGACACCTTAGATCTCAAAGAAAATGCAAGGAGGGGAACCTTTACTTTGCCACCTACAATGAAGGCAATATCGCTTAATGAAGACCCCTCCAAGGAAAAGACATGGTCACTCTTTGTGGAAAATCCCCATCCCCGACATGGCCCATAATTTTAGGTTACATTGTGTCACCACTTTCACAGAGATAGTGGAAAAGGGACCCATCCTTGAACGTGCCCTTATTGCCAAAGGACACATCAAAATACATAGTCATGATAAAGAGAGGTCGTTTACATAAAACCATGACTCGAACAAGAACAAGAATGTGCTGAATGACTCCGCGATGAATGGCACACCAAACATGTCCGTTGGCACAGCATCCCAAAACAAAACCATCCGTATTCAATGCCATATCTCCGTACTGGCCAGCAAAGCAACGCCCCACGAAATGCAAACCAAAACAAACACAAACAATGGCAAATCGGAATTAGAGAACTCGGGAGAAACAGCTAATAAATTGTTACAAATCAATTATCCCATCACATACCCTGTCACCAAGCCATTTGATGAGTCCAAACCCAAGCCCGCATGGTTTAAGGAAAATGAATATTGTGAGTTCCATAAAATCAAGGGACACTCTTTGAATAAATGTCAGGGTCTAAAAAACTATGTCCAAGATCTCATTGATCGAGGAGATATCAAGGTTGACACTAGTGAAGCCTCATCGCCCAATGCTCAATTGCAGATATATTAGAACGCCTTTCCGAACCATAATCAAGGCCCAAGCACATCTAGCAATAATCCCCAAGGAAATAGCACAAATAATGTGAGCTACAAGAATGTACCCTTCAATTACAAGGGTGTTATTCATTACATTGAGCAGGTGGAACCTCGTGTATCCATGATACATGTCAAAGCCAAAGACCCTCAATGTGTTGTTACTACACGCACGGTTCAGACACCGTCTCCCCGCACTTCAGACCCGCCAATCAACTCCTGTAAGCTCTCAGTACAACATCCTTGATCACTTGAGAAAGACCCCTACTCATATATCCATTTTGGATTTGCTTAAGTCTTCCCCGACACATTAGGAAATCCTCAATAGAGCCCTGCAAGAAACCCATGTCCCAAATGACATCGACCCCATGCAATTCCAAGCTTTGGTGGGACATTTGGCTTTATCTCATCAACTACACTTTAGCCATAATGATATGCCAAACATCGATGTCAATCATAATCGCCTTTACATATCGTAAGTCATGGTTTCACCATAAAATAAAAGAGTCTTGGTAGATAATAGCTCTGCCCTCAATTTTTGTACTCTGAAATTTGTAAAATAGGTGGGGTATACTCAAGCGGATTTAAGTAATCAGATCATCACAATCAAAGCCTATGATAATGCAGAAAGAAATTCAGGGGGAATTATCAGTCTTCCTATCCAAGTGGACTCAGGCTCAATATACTACTTGTCATGTCCTTGATTTGACTTCTGTCATATAATCTCTCCTTGGTCGCCCATGGCTCCATGCTATGGGCAAATTTCCCACATACCATCGGGCACAAAATTCTCATTGCCTCAAATGCGAAGTCACTCATCTACCTCGGGAATTTCAACCATTTGAATATTGCCGCGCTTTAGAAGCGTCATTTCCCCATTTACATTATTGTCTCAGGGTTGAAATGGGGGCATCTCGGTCATCATTCACTAACCCACCCTCCATCACGATATCCACTCCATCCTCCACCATTGATCCTACGGTCACCAAAGTCCAGATCATTGACAAAGGGTGTGGTGAATACGAAATGCATATGGTTCTCAATGTAGCAACCATGCCACCGTCACCACACGAGTAAGGTCAACCTTTGCATGCTACACAAAAGGAAGACAATACTATCACCTTCAGTGGTAAAAAACATCCCTACCACCACTTTCAGATCTCCAAGTGTCAAAATAGATGCACCAGAAGAGGACATAAACCAATGGGTCTACCGAGAAGAACCCCAGCCGAACCCTACTCTAAAGGAATATTTTCAGGAATCATATCCGTGGTCAGCTAAGTTTGCAAAAAAATATAACTACCAAGGCAGGGGCCTAGGTAAAGACGAACAGGGGCGGTTGCAACCTATTGATACACCAAAGTTACCAAAAAACATAGGCATTGGGTATGACAGAAAACAGAAAAGCCCTGCAACATCACCTAATACTTCCAATAGTATCGTCATGGACAATGGCTCATTGGAAGACATACCCGACGAGGAATCCATCATACATGCGTACGATGACATCAATCACATCGACTTATCATCCATGTTCGAATGCCTATCCGTCTACACCATTAGCCTATCTCTTTGTCACCCTGAGCTTATTGATTAGGACCTATGTAATACCACACCTGTCAATATGTCTGCGGATACATATGTCAACCTTATGGGATTGGGGGAGGATGAACACTCCAGTCGCAAAAATAAGAATAAGAAAAGTAAAAAATGGTCATCTAGTGAAAACCTCCCTGAGGCGCTTCCTGACCTTGAAAAAGTAAAAATAAAGGACGCATCCGATGGCGAAAACTTCGAAGAGGCGCTAGACGATGGAGATGTTCATCTTCCCCTTGTAGGAACTCAGTTATCTACTCGATCATCCATTCTAATTGAAGAAACTCAAGAAGTTAATCTGGGTACTGCTGAAAATCCTAAAATCACCTATGTGGCTAAGTCACTCTCAGAACAGGAATATCCAGTCATCATACAGCTACTCCGAGAAGGAATCGTCAACTTTGCTTGGTCATATTCAGACATGCCAGGCTTAGACCCCGCCTTAGTGGTTCATCATCTTGATGTTCGCCCAGATGCCAAGCCTGTCATACAAAAGCTCCGCAAAATGCACCCGCGGGTAGCATTGTTAGTCAAAAAAGAATTGGAAAAGTTACTAGAGGTAGGTTTTATTTGGCCAATTTACTACTCTGAGTGGATCTCCAATATAGTACCAATTTCCAAACCAAATGGAGACATTCGGGTCTGCACAGATTTCAGGGACCTTAACAAGGCCTGCCCAAAAGACGACTTCCCTCTACCTACCATTGACATGTTAGTCAACCTCGCAGCAGGACATGAGATGCTCTCCCTTATGGATGGCTTCTCTGGTTATAATCATATTCGAATCGCACCTGAGGACCAACACAAGACTGCCTTCACAACACCTTGGGGCACTTTCTGTTATAATGTTATGCCCTTTGGTCTCAAAAATGCGGGGGTAACATATCAGAGAGAAATGACGATCATCTTCCATGACCTCATCCATATCATCATGGAGGATTATGTTGATGACTTGCTAGGAAAATAAAAAACACGAGCATAACATCCTACTATCTTGAAGCAGATCTTTGAACAGTTAGAACATTACAAGTTGCGGCTAAATCCCAAAAAGTGCGTCTTTGGGGTTACATCATGAAAATTGTTGGGTTTTATAGTCTCCCGAAGGGGTATTGAAGTTGATCCCACCAAGGTAAAGGCTATTCTGGACATGCCACCTCCGCGCAATCTGAAGCAGTTAAGAAGCCTCCAAGGGAAGATGCAGTCCATCCATTGGTTCATAGCCTAGCTAGCAGATAAATGTCACCCATTCACCTATCTTTTGAAGAAAGACTCCACCTTTCGATGGACCCAGCAATGTCAGATGGGTTTCAACAAAATTAAGGAATATTTAGCTCATCCGCCAATCTTGATGCCGCCTAATCCAAGAAAACCCCTCTTGCTTTACAACTCTGCTACAACAGTCACGTTGGGGGCATTATTGGCACAACATGATGAATCATTCAAAGAGAGGGCAATCTACTACATCAGTTGAACATTGGTTGGCTATGAGTTAAATTACTCCCCCATGGAAAAAGATTTCCTTGCACTAGTCTTTAGCACACAGAAACTCTGTCATTACATGCTTAGCGATCTGGTCAAACTAATTGCTAAAATTGATCCCCTAAAGTATTTGTTATCTAGAACCACTCTGATTGGCCGCATGGCCAAATGGGTCATGCTCCTAAGTGAATTTGACATAGAGTATGTAGAGCGAAAAGCCATAAAAGGACAGGTCATCACTGATCAATTGGCTGAAGCACTATTAGTAGATGCCTACCCACTAGACACTAAATTCCCAGATGAATAAATCTACACAGTTACAGAAGCACCAGCTTGGACGCTATATTTCGATGGCTCATACACTCATAGTGGATCTGGAGTAGGAATTATATTAGTCACCCCTCAAGGTGACTACATCCCAAAATCATTTAGGATAGCATTCCCATGTACCAACAATATGGCAGAGTACGAAGCCCTCCTCACCGGCCTCAGAATTGCAAAGCAGTGGCACATAACTCATTTGAAAGTCTTTGGTGATTCTTTGCTAGTCATTAGACAAGTTAATGATGAATTTATACGAAGATGATAAAATTTATTTACCCTATAAATTGCATGGTGGATGATTTCAAAATATTTCCTTTCATACAGTTGACCAAATCCCTCAGGTACAAAATAAAGTGGCAGACGCAATGGTTACTATTGGTTCCCTGATTAACATGCCTAAAGACTGGATAGAATGTGAGTTTCTTGTTGAACAAATTTTAATCCCTGCATATGATGTTCTTGAGACTGATATGGTGTGCGATATTGTAAGTCCCACCTCCCCTTGGTATCAAGACATATACATATCTACTGTGATAATATCATACCCCAAGGAACCCGCACTTAATAGCGTAAATATTTTATCCATCACTCTTCGAGGATATGTCATGGAATTGATTGTTACACTTTGTATCATCATGGGTATGATGGAATCCTCATAGATGTCTGAATGAAATTTGAGACGCACTTGCGCGGTACTAGCGAGGTACATGGGTGGCAGGTATTTGTAGACTCACTCAGATGACAGCTATGGCCAAAGGATCCTACGAGCTGGATATTATTGGCTTACATTGGAACATGATGCTTGCGAATTTGTGAAGAAATGCCTTCCATGCCAACAACATGCAGATTTGATTCATGCCTCAGCACAAGATCTTCAGCCCCTCCTAGCACCGTGGCCCTTTTCTCAATGGGGTTTCGACTTGATTGGCAAGATTTACCCATCATCATCAGGTAATACATACGACCTATCATTACATGTAGGTGCCCTACACCAAGTCGTTGACGATACCCACTGCGGAATCGAATTTTCAGTTACAAATTCATCCTCTACCATATTCTCGCCAGATGTAATTATCGCGTCCATCCATCCTCTGCGATAGCGGAGAAACCTTTTTAAAACCAAGCCATGGAAACACCTCTGGTACGCTACATATCAACACCGGTTTTGTTCAATGCCTTGTGCCCCGAGGGTAATGGGTCGGTGAAGCAATAATAAAACCACTTATCTTTATGCTAAAAAAGTTGTCAATAACAATGGACTAGATTGGCGCCTTCATGTCATCGCCTACGGGCATACCGCGCAATCCATCTGCGCCTCGATGGGCGCCCCTATTCTCTTTGGTATATACAGTGTGAAATTAGATCCTATGAGTGAAGTTAGAACCACATCAGCGAGGATTTCTACAGAGAATCTTATCACGACAAAGAAGATGCTCCAGTTGTAAAGCTACCCGCATTTGGAATGCGGATGAACAAAGAATAAAAGCCTATGATCATGCCAAAGGCATACCAAAAGTACCTCAAGCGTAATTACAATAAGGGTTAAGTCTCCTCAAAAATTCCAGTGGAAATAGAGAGCTTGTTTTAAGGAGAACCCAGCTTTCAGTAGAGACAAGAAAGAAAAAGAATTTGAGGCAAATTGGTTTGGACCCTATATCATAGCCACTAAATATGGATCTGGGGCATACAAGTTGACTACTCTTGAAGGAGAACCCCTTGACGAACCCATCAATATCATGCATCTGAAGAAGTTCTACAACTAAATCTGCTTGGTAACCCCACCAAGTCAAAAAAGTCAAAAATCAAAAATCAAAATCAAAAACCAAAATAAAAATAAAAAAAACAAAAAAATAAAAAAAGTAACAAAAAATCCAAAAAAATAGTAAAGAAAAATAAATCCGTCTTATGGTGAAAACCACCTCTTGGTGGCGCCTTGGATAAGTATGGATGGTGAAAACCTGGTAACAGGCGTCATCCGTAGGGGGCTTAATCATTATCTACCTGACATCCTAGTTATTTTATGATTTCATTTGCACTATCGTCCTCACCCACCTCAGCCTAGGCCACTTGGTATATATTGATTGAGCATTGGATGACCCATCTAGCCTATCCCCCATCCTGAGCTTTTCGGTATCCCACTTTGAGCTTATGTCATTCATTCCCTTTGTCGGTCGGTCTGTGTCACCATCTAGGATCATCCATCGTGTCAGTCTCCATCTAGATCTCGTCCTTCTGCATCTCTAGTCGAACTACGTTGCCCCTGCGCTTTCACGTAGGAAAGGCTGGTCATTTGATTTGCCCCCGGGGTATTCTAACCGTCGCGTCTTGATCATCCATAATTCGCCTTCATCATCCTCTTTCCACTTTATCCATGGTCTTTTCATGAACTACGAGGGCTCTGCACTTTCACGTAGGCAAGGCTAATCTCTGATCGGCCCCCAAGCCCCTAGGTCTATAGGATGTGTCAGTCTGTGTCTCCATCTGGCCTGTTATTCTCAAATAAACTTTGTAAATTATCGAAAGATTTAGTTAAGGAAAAGCATCTAGCATCAAATTGGGTCATTCTAGTTTAGTATCCATCATCGGTCTCAACAGGATGCATCCTTCCTAGCAGACCTCATCAATCCTATCCATCACCCTAATCCTATGGCAAAGGACATTTTGATTTTAATTGTGATCTTTTGATGTTTTGGAATTTATTTGTCATTTGAGCTCATTATCAACACTTGTCATGGTCACCTTGATCCATCATATCATGGTGTGCTTTGACTAGTCGACATATGGGTTCATCTTGGTCTTTTCTTTGTTGCTGCCTTTTTTGGTTGTCCCACGTGGTACCCACCAGGATCCATGGAGGCTTGTGTTACGTTGGGGCATCCTTGTGTGTTTGTGGTTGTCCCAATGCCTGGACCGACCAAGGTCATCATGATCTTGGGGTGTTGGGGTAGCCCCCTTTTGCTTGTTGTGTTTGTTTCATGCATTGGATGCCTACTGGCCCTGGTCTTATATATCAGGGTATCTGGTATCTTATGCTATAGCAAATATCAATGCTCCAAAGATGGCAACTCATATTAGGATTGCATTTCATCATCTGTCGCATTGCATTCACCCTATGATTTTGGTTGTGCAAATACTTTCTCCCCCTCTTTCCCATTCTTCTCAGGATACTCATGATTTTTGACAGATGCCAAATGACACCCATTTTCACAATCACTACCTACCCACTTTCCATTATCCTGTCAATTCTTGTTGGCGCTTATGGCCATATGTTACTTCCTATTCAATTACAAAAGCATTATTGCATATTAAAATTATTCTATTAACCACGCATCCATCGCCGCCTGCATCACCACATGTTAGATCCATGCATACATCACCACCTGCATCACAAAGTGTCAAACTCATCATACATCACATCCTGCATATGTAAAATGTCCATACAAAATCTAGCATACACATATACATACATGATAAATAAGTTGACTAGGCATCCATACAAAATCTATCATACACATATACATACATGATAAGTAAGTTGACTAGGCATCCATACATATAAATCATCATAAATGCAACATGTGTGTATATCACCATAAACATCTAATATCATCCACATAAGTAGGAAATATCATATAAGCATGCATACAGTCACCCATAACAAAAGGAAACATACTACATAAGGCCAATAAGAACTGTCTCATGTCATAATACTATAATGTGTGTATCACATACATCAAAATATATCCATCACATAATCAAATACAAAATCCAGAGATGTGGAACCTCTCTGATCTCTATCAATAAATCCTACATACTCCACCCTGCATCTGTCAAAAACTCAGTAACCTGTCACCTCCTGAATGAGCTACCCACATCTGATCTCTATGGAGAATCTGATACTAATCTCCTATTTGGTGTAGCACCCGGTGAATCGCTGTAATCTCGAGTCTGTGTCCCCAGTGACTAGGATGGTGCTGGCATCTGGGGTGCTTGTCGGGTATACTAAAATATCCGTTGGGTCGGGTCTTGAACTGAATGATAGTATGCGGCCATCCAAAATCTTGCCTCTCTTACATTCTCCTCTCAATCCGCAACCTGAACCCGAGTGAAATTTCGCTCCTGACGATACCTGTCCTGATCCCTCGTAATCATCCTCCTCTCCTGCTCCCAGGCCTCCTAGGATAAGCGTAATTGCACCATCTCCGCCTACATCCGATCTCTCATCTCCTTAGC
>VDFB02245330.1:0-12984 GCA_007258455.2 Sequoia sempervirens | reverse complement strand
CAACTAGGTAGCCAAGTTCCTTGTTCTTTCTGATAGCGAGGACATAGAGGTGGGCTCAGATGATTCCCCTCCCAGGAATGTGGAGTTGGCTGTTGGCTAGGGTGAAGCCGGAGGTGGAGGTAATGAGGAGGGTTTTCTGAATATTGCTTTGGGTATGAAGCACAAGGATAAGCTGAGGAGGTTGTCCAAGCGCATTTCCAATTTGAAGAACAAGGCCTTGAAAGTTTTGGCAAAGGACCCCAAAGTGTTATATGAGGGGAAGGCTTCTAGCGAAAAGGTGGTGCAATTGATGACTCCTCGATTAAGGACTCAAACAATGTGGAGCTCGAAGTTGAGAATAAGGGACAAGATGAGGATGATACTAAGAATAAGAGTGCTAAACTGGAGCCTCTAAAGGTAAATCCCCTTTCTGAGAACTTTTCTTACCTCGATGACAATTCTACCTCTATGTTTGAGTTGCTAGAAATGGCTAGGGTTGGGGCCATTGGAACTTTTAAGTTAGTTAAATGGACTCTTCAGGAGTTTAATAAGGTTAACATTAAAATTAGAGGTTTGAAGGAGAACTTGAAGAATATTCCAAAAGGCTCGATGTCGAACATTCTAATCGATAGAATCGTGGACCTTAAGGGTTCTTCCATGATTTCAAATCTTTGTGTGAAGATCGATTGGCTGGTTTAGAAGCCAAGGTATTAGGAAAAAATGCAAACATAAAGAAGCTTCTTCATGCGTGTCACATTTCAGTGAAGAATAGTGCAGACTCTTTGGAATTCCTTTTCTGAAAGATAAGTGAGTTCAGGGAGGACTAAGTTTATTTTTCTGAGTTAATGGAGAAAGAGCATTCAGCCAAAGGCAAAGGTAAAAAAGGTGTGAAAGATGATGATAAGGGCCCTGCTGTTAGAGGGTCGGCTACATGGGAAAAGTCATTTGAGGTTGAGAAGAAGGAGATGTTGTACATGATTGAAATGCACAAAATCTAGGAGCTTGAGGTGGCCAACACTTTGATCAGTATGAATTAGTGTTTGGCTCTCTTCTTAGTTGTAGTCTATTTCCTGCTGGGTCTCAGTTTATTTCCCGTTGTTTTGTTGTTTTTATGTTGTTGGGTGTTGTTGTTAGTTTAATGTTTTATCTCTCATTCAAAAACCTTTTTTGTCTTGTTTTTCTGGTTCTTGGTATGCTGTTGGTTTCTTACTAAAGTAGTTTTTTAGCAACATTTGGTATCTTTAGTTGTAAAGGGTCTCGAGTCCCTTCAAAAACCTAATTTTCCCATATAATCAAAATAATTATTGATTTGAATGAAGATATTTAATTAAAAATAAACTCGTAATAACTAATAATTTTAATATATAACAATTTTATATTAATAATAAGAGAAGGAACATTGCAACATGTAATATCTAACTTTTAATTATTTTTAATATGTATCAAATTTATTTTATTTAATATATAATAATGAGTAATATATTTATTAAATATATTATTTATTTAAAGGTAGTGATTAAAGTTAGGTTTATAGTTATGGATAGTGTTACGACCATAGTTAGGGTTAGAGATAGGTCTAGGATTAGGATAATGGTTTAGAATTTATTGTTAGGGTTAAAATTAGGGTTAGGGTTAGGGTTAGGGTTAGAATTAGAGTTAGGGTTAGGGTTCAGACATGAAAATAATTAATTAACAATACTAAAACACTATAATTAACAAAACTTACATTTTTTTTTCAAATCTAGAAAAAAATAATTACAATACTATCTCCCCATTGGTTTCGGGTTTGACTCTCGTTCTCGGGCTTAACCGATGGATCTACTTGCGGGATATTGTGCCCACCTACAATGGATTAGTCTCATCTCAGCTCACCACTTGGACGTTGGGCTGGATCACGGGGATACCCCTATAGCAACAAAAAATAATAATTACAATACTATAAAGGCAAGTACTACCCAGTGTGTGGCACTTGTTAAAATATTCTAATAAAATTTAAACGTAACATTCTATATTTCTAACTAATAATAGATTTAATAATATTATTAAGGTTTGAAGTTTGTGGAATATTCATAAAATAATCTCTTCAAAATTCTTTTCTAAAAATAAAAAGTTGAAAATAATAAATGTAAAATTTAAAAACAAAGATATAAAAATTCAAAATGTAGATAATATAATATAATACATTGTATATATTAAAATATATAATGTAAATAATATAATGTTTCTATAATTATATTTCTAAAAAACTAAAATAAAAAATAAAAAATGAAAAACTAAAAAAAATAAAATAAAAAATTCAAAACATTATTATTTGAGTTTTAAAGACATTCTCCATACCCAATTTTGTAGCGATTGAATTTATCCAACCACATCATCTTCCAATCTACTAAAACCGAGTTTATTGAACTATATCCTCTTCTAAATTGTATACCCACTTATGCAATTTGACTCATTTAACAATAGATTATCCTCGAATACTCAATTTTTAAATGTGTTACATGGAAAAATGAATGATGACAATTAATTCGATCGTCTTGCATTCATTCCTGAGGAGATCCATCTGTCCATGATTTATTTAGAACGTTAGTTGTGAAATTGGTAGGCTATTTAGAAAATGATTTATTTCGTTCAACAAAGGTTTCAATGGAGAAGTGATAGCTTCAAATCAAATATGCATATGCTTATAGGGATTCAAACACAACTAAAACAAAACCTTTTAATCATGAAGATAATAAGGCTCCATTACCAATAGGCTCATGTTATGTTTGCAATTGGGAGAAAGGGAGAGAGAGGGAGATATGTGGATAGAAATAATTGGTAAAATCCAATTTCACAACTAACGTTTCGACAAAACTAAATGGAAACATCTATACAAAAGTACCATACTATTATTAAAGTGATAGAATTAAAATCCAAAAAACAAGGTGTCAAGTCTAAACCAAACCTCTATCCAACCAACCTTTATAATGGGGTGGAGGCCTAATTATGTAAGCTTCAAGACATATGAAGGTACAATTGTGTTTGTGAACTCCATGCAATAAATAATCCATTCTTTCCACATTATGCAACTGTGTACACTTTCATTCATGTTCCTACATTCATTGTATGACACTGATTTTTGCAATAGGTAGAACATACACATTATGTATACAAAAGAACATATACTGATTGTGCACATTGACATGGGTTTCAGAGACATAAAGTTGATTGAGGAGGAAGATAATGAGTTTATGAAGGAAAATTGCAGTTAATTTCCTATGAACAAAATTGAGGGTAGTTATGAATGTGTAGAAGAGTATTTGGAGACTTATTTCAAGCTTATGAGAGAAGACCTCATTAATCCTTATAGGTAGGCTATGAGGGAGCTCAAAAGGAGAAATTCACATAATTTCAACTACACGCTACTCACAAACATACATATATATAACAGTGTAAAAATGGTGGGCATGAGAGTAGAAAATTCAGGTATGTGGTAATATGTTTGAAGACTTAAATGGCTTAGATGAACATTTTTTAAAGTTGGGTAAATGCAAAATGGGTCTTCATTGTATGACATGTTATGAAATTCAGTAGTTTAGTTGGTCTTGTAGGAAGTGGGGAAATGCCATCCTAGGTATGTAACACATTTAAACATTGAGTATTTGAGGATAATTTGTTGTTAAATGGGCCATTGCATAAGTGGGTATACAATTTAGAAGAGGATATAGTTCAATAAACTCGGTTTTAGTAGATTGGAAGATGATGTGGTTGGATAAATTCAATTGCTACAAAATTGGGTGTGGAGAATGTGTTTAAAACTTAAACAATAGTGTAGAAGACAATCTACACTATTAATTTGATTAAGTTCTTATATTGTGTGTATGAATATCATAATCAAGAGACTGATCTCCAAAGTTTTTTTAAAATATTGATGGGAAATATAGCATTTTTTGAAGTGAGGTCATCTATTTGAAGACCAACAAGCTCCTAAAAGGGATAGTGGAATTGAAGATATATTTTATATAATTTTGATAGAAATATAGCTAAACTATCTCCTTTTTTTTGAGGAAATCAATCTAGGTACAAATGTATCTCTACAAAAGGTGTACATTGTAAAAAAGCTAAGCCCCCAAGTTAAATCTATGCTAATTTCTATGTTAAGAAAATACAAGTGTTTTTTCTTGGTCTTATGATTATTTAAAATCTCATAGATAGGATTTATTCTAGCATGAAATACCTCATAAACCTTCCATCCACTTAGACAAAAATACAGATCCATAAACACTACTCTAGCGCCAAAGATCCATGTAACACCCCGCCATGCAAACCCCATAGGACACATCTACTACAATAACAAAATCATTTTTTTTTTAAAGAAGAACAACAATTACATTAAACATAATTAAATAATTAAACAACATTAATATAAACCATATGACAACAACCTAGTCCCATGGGGTAACATGGTGTGCTACTTGAACAAATCCAACTAACTAAAATGATAAACGAAACCAAACTTAATGAATAATGGAAGCATAAATAAACATAACATGAATATAACATTCATACAACATGAACAAGATAGATAATTAAAACATAAATAACATATTACCACATCCAACTTCTAAGTTCAAGTTTACATTCATGGAATAGATACAACACAATGTGAAAACAAAGTTACAATACAAAGCTACTTCCCTTATAACATTGGGAAGGGTATAACATAATACAAGAGTAAAATAATGAAGAGTTGAATTCTTTAAAAGCACAATCTTCTCCGAGAAAATCTCTAACAAATTTGCAATTGCATCTACGCCACGATCATTACTTGGGGACCCAATGGGTGCATTGCACGTTTCCACTCGACCTTGTGAACCCGAAGGAACACCCCCTGTGCAAGGAGTCGATAAGAAAGAACTGTCGGCCACAAAATCAAAGCATAAAGGACTAACACCACATGACTCCGCTAATTCATGCAACCATGCCAAACAAAATGATAAATAAACAAATCCTTACAAGAACAAGGAAAACGGCGGGCACAATTCGGAGTGTCACGCCTTGCTACGGGATCTTCACCAGACTGACGCAGACATCGAGCATTCAGCATGATTCACCAACCCATCTACTGGCGACTAATCACTTTGCCTGAGCATCGGTTGATTTACTGATGATCCGCGATGAAGGATCTGGCGAATTTTGATCATGCTGATCAAAACCCATAAACTAGGAGGTACCACCCACACAAATATTTAAGTAAATTATGAACAAATTGTGTTAATATATTCACTAACATTCACTTACCTCTTAAGCAATAATAAAGATAGCTAATGGGAGCGATGACTTAATATCTATATGGATTAAGTTTGATGATCATGATTATTCATAAAGTTAATATTTCATGAAATTCATTTTCTCAACATTTTTACAATTTTATCAAGAAATAAAAAATTCTTTGATTTTGCATAAGAAAAAAAAATGGCATTTTTATGATAAAAAAAATAAATATTTTGAAAGTGGTTAGTAATAATGCAATCCCTTCATTTTGTGTGTTCTCCTTTAAGGCATACAAACAATTCAAAGTGAGGAAAAGGGTTAAATATAAGAATATGATAACACATAAATTGATCATAAACATGATAAAAGTAGTATGTAGTGTAAGGTTGATAAACTTGAGTATGAAAAATGCCACATAAAATTAAGCAATTTTTTTAAAAGTTGTAAACATGAAAACTTATCTTTGTATTCATGAAACATGAAGAATAAAAAATGCACGCCTACTTTTAGCCTTCAATAAAAACAATCATAAATGTATATAACGTATGATGAGAAGATGAACAACCATTTTACCTTTAAACAACAAGAAAAAATGAAAAAAAGAGATCATAAATAACATGTACATCTAAAATATAAATGTTTCAATTTAATTAAGTGAAATATAATCTACTAATATCTCTATATACACAAAGTGTATAATTGAAAGTATTTTTACATAAGACACTTTTTCTTATTCTAAAGAAGTAACTTTTGAAATGGATAAAATAACACTTACATCTTTAAAAGGTGTAATAGATAAATTGATAAAAAAAATTATAACAATAAAGAGGGATTAATTTACATTTTTAAAAGATGTAATAGATAAATTGATAGATAATTTATGACAATACCGAAGAACTAAAAAATTTGAAAGAAAAAATAGAACAATAAACAATTTTCCAAACATGAATACTTATTTCTAGACACAGATCCACTGTCTTCTTACGAACTAAAGGCATAAAACAAAAATAACGTCATTTCCAAATTAGGGCTTCAATGGATAATATCAAGCTTCATATTTTTTCTTTAGGGTCTCAATATAACATAAAGCATGACAAAGTACAATGAACATGCATGCCCACACCTCTATCCCTGGACATATTATGACCGTTTCCCACCGTTGTTGCTTAACATCTGCCAAGGCTGGTCGACACAATTGCAACCCACAAAAAATTCATGAAAATCGTCAGAGAAAACGCCGAGAAAAAGAAATAGAACAGGGAAAATAAAAATTCACAGAAATAAAGCCCAATGCTGTTGCCTAAAACTCAAAGTCTAAGGGCTTAACCCACTATATACATCTTGACATTAAATGTTACAGTGATGTCAATCCAACTATAAAGGAAAATAAAATAATACATACTTGAATGTCGTGCTCCAGACAATTGAGCTCCCAACTCCTTGTCAATTGTCATTGAAGGAAGGTTGTCGAAAATCACACAAAAGTATACAATAAAACATTTAAATCAATCCAAATATAGTGGTTACTATATTTTTTGTGCTTTTATTTTTGTGCGCATTGGTCTTCAAGATCCATTGTGTGACTCAAAATGCCTTTTTCCATAATACCAATGAAGCATAGGGGTAGAAGCACAATGTTGTGTTACACTTTATAAAGGAAACGACCAACACCGATTCAACTTTTAAACTTGAATCAATAAAAAGTGGCATATATGTTTTAAATTTTGAAATGATGTAAACTAGTAAAATATGTATTTTTTTAGTATATTTTATGTTTGTATTTAAAAAAAAAAAAAATTACTTTAAAAATGAAGTTGCATGAGACCCAATCTTTTTATAGTAATTTTTTTTTGTGTATTTATAACTTGAAACTTTAGTGCATAGATATATATTTTTTCCAATTTTGATAAATATATATTTTAAAATAAATATTAAAATATGCGTGAATAAAAAATAGTTGTTTCCATTAGACGTCAACTTTCATATTAAATATTTATCTAAAATGGAAAAAAATTATACCATCTTAAAATAGATTATTTTATCTAGTGCATCATATTCTTTTCAAAAAAATTTAATAACTTTTAGTATTTTTCCTTAGCATGGTAATCAATCTAATATTTTGTGTTGATAACCTAATTTTAGTAAAAATAAAATATAAATAATAATTAAACTATTAAAATAAATATATTTTTGAAAACTACACTTAAGGATCTAAAAAGGGTATTTTTATATTTAAAAAAAAAAGTTTTCAAATAATTATATTTTTTTGGTAAATTGGACTCAAAGTGGTGCTCAATATATTTTTAGCCAACAATTTTAGTTGAAAAAGTTGTGGAGGTATCTAACTTAGCTAGAATGAATCTTACTAGATCATATGTTTGATTAAAATTGATTTTTAGTTAGAAATACCTAAATTCAGTTGTGTTGATAAATTGCCTAAAAGTGTGACACAACTTTGTGCTTTTACCCATAGATGTAATGGATATCAAAATATATAAAAAAAGTCCAAACAATCTAAAGGCTCTTACTTGGCAGCAACACATACAATTTTTTCTTCTTCCATGAAGTGGAAGATTGCCTCGCCACCTAGTTTCACATTGAACATCTTGAAGGACATGTGCTCTAGACTCCATTCACTGGTATATTTGTGACAAACAACTACCATTTCTGCAATGTTTCCTTCTTTTCTCTTCAGAGAACGCTGAAACATTCACGTGTCTTTCATCTAATGGAAAAAATATACAAGAAATGCATAGCCTATGGGGTGGCAAGCTACAAGTCTGGAAGTGACTTTACTATTAAAGTGAATTGAATCAACAAAATATTGTTGCAATTCATATTTAACAATGTTGGAAACATTGGTTACAAAGAAATTAACATTATTCATTCCAATTTTAGAGGTAGCATAGTCAACCATGGACTCTAGTGAAGTTACACACATTCTATTTTCCCCAGTAATGGTAGACTTGGAATTTGATGGTCTATTTGACCATTTTTTGCATTTTAGACCGTATATTACAACTTAAAAATTTATTAGACCATAGAAATTGACTTGTCATATTTTTATATAACCATAAATATGACACTTTAAACTTTAAATTATTATATATATATAATTATATATATATATATATATAATGTTTATTATAAAAAATATAAATTAGTTTAAAATCTTTTCTAACATGAAATATATAATTCTTTCTAATTTTATAAATATTTTTAACAATAAATTTAAGATTTTGACATTTTTACTAATAGTTATGATTGCTTTATATTAATATATATGATTTGTAATATTTATTAAAAATATATATATTAATTCAAAATATTTTAAAAATAGAATATAATTGTTTTTTAACTTTTAGAATATTTAAATTAAAAAGGTTTATTTTTAATATAAATTTAGAAACTTCTTGGTAATTGTAAGAGTAAATTTAAGATTTTTAGATTTATTACTAATTTAGTATTTATTGGTATTTTAAAAAATTATGGTTCTTATAAAAAAATACTTAATTAATTTTTATGATAGTATATTTTTAAAAATAATCAAATTACTTCATTACTTTAAAAATGGAAATTTATAATTTTTTTCATATTTAATATGTATGATTAATAAAATCACTAAAAATATTTTAACATAGAATTTTTTTTATAAAAAATTCATAAATTAATATTTTTGACAATTTATATTTTTCATAAAACGTCAAATGAAAGGCATTTAAATGATCAAAGGGGTAGCTGTCAAATTCCAGGGCCTGTGGTAGACCTCTCATAGTCTTCCAAAGTATCCTTCATAGTAAGTTCCATCACTGAATGTGGGGCTATGTGAAGTATATCTAGAGATAAAGAAAGTTTCTTAGTTGAAAATGGTATATTGTCAGCCGCTACAGGTGGAATAAACTATAACGTCATTGTACTTTTTCAGTGGACTAAGTCCATGGGGAATTTGGTTCCACTCTTTAAATTGTTTTGAAGGAAAAATACTATTCCAGAAGACTCTATGGCCTTTGGATTTTTTCCATAATGTCTATAATGAAAATTCCCACTTGCATCACCACTACTATATATGAGGCTAGTGCAGTTTGGTTTGTTGAGAGTGTGGTTACGATAAGATAACCTATTAGCCTCCAAAGACGAGAGAAGGAAAAGAAAAAGAGTGGGAATGGGGGTGGTAGGCAATGTGTGGTTCCAGTAATTTAATGCTAAGGGGAGGGAAGAAAAGGTATAATTTATTTTAGCCTCACAAGCCATAAGGGATTGTAAACAACCCAAAAGCTTTGAGTGCTAGCATTAATATCAATTTCTAATATCTTACTCTAATTAAAAATATTTAATGGAGATGAAAAACATACAAGAAGAACAGTTAGGATGACAAGAAACTCCATCAAAAAAGTTTGTTCTGAAACAATCAAAGTTTGATGCTACTCAACATTAAAATGTGGTGACAAAAATTAGAATTGTAAACCCAAGCATACAACAAAGGAAAGAAAAATTATAAGCTAGAAAGCATACCCATAAAAGAAGAAAAGAAAATTGCTAACTATGGAGTTTGAATGTGCAGGGTTTACGCTTTCTTACTATATGAAATTGGCAGCTACAATGTGCAAGGTCTTTCAAAAGGTACTCAAGAATCTTACTATGTACAAGGGTAAAAGATACTCGACAGTCAGTCTTATGTCCACATGCAATTCCTTTACCTTTCAAGCGTAGATTTGCATACCAATAGTGTACATTAGATGCTTAATGTGGGCCCTCCTTTAACCTTACCCTTTTACCATTTCTATTAACCTTAGGTGGAAAGAAAAACACTATGCAATAAATGTTTGATACTTTATATATAAAAAGTTATATAATTTTAGATATATATATTTTGTCATATTATATTTAATATAATATAATTATAATAGATACAATATTATATAATATATTATATATTTTTTATAAATATAATATTTGCGTCAAAGTTGTTCCCTGTGAAGTTCGTCAAACTCATTTTTCCATGGATGGATGGATCTCCTCAAGAAGGAATGCAAGACAATCAAATTAATCATCATCATTCATTTTTCCATGTAACACATTTAAAAATTGAGTATTCAAGGATAATCTATTGTTAAATGAGTCATTGCATAAGTGGGTATACAATTTAGAAGAGGATATAGTTTAATAAACTCGGTTTTAGTAGATTGGAAGATGATGCGGCCAGATAAATTCAGTCACTGCAAAATTGGGTGTGGAGAATGTCTTTAAAACTCAAATAATAGTGTTTTGCATTTTTTAATTTTTTGTTTTTAGTTTTTCATTTTTTATTTTAAATTTTAGTTTTTTAGAAATATAATTATAGAAATATTATATTTTTTATATTATATATTTTAATATATACTATGTATTATATTATATTATCTACATTTTGATTTTTTATATCTTTGTTTTTAAATTTTACATTTATTATTTTCAACTTTTTATTTTTAGAAAAGAATTTTGAAGAGATATTATTTTATGAATATTCCACAAACCTCAAACCTTAATAATATTATTAAATCTATTATTAGTTAGAAATATAGAATGTTACGTTTAAATTTTATTAGAATATTTTAAAAATAAAATAATTTAGCATTATTCTTATAATTAATGATATCAAGTTTCCACAATCCACATCGATTAATGTTGCACACATTTATGGATTAGTTGCTTCTTTATTTATTGGGTAAATAATTATTGAATTATTTACTTATCTTGTAAGTTCTAGCTTGTTATTTTAAAACATTTCATAGCATTTTGCACCTAGTTTTATTTTTAATTCATTATATTCTTAACTTAGATGTTATAGTCTAATTTTAATTTTATTTTTAAACTATAACATACATGTTATCTTTGTCTTCATGTTGTTCTTTATTTATTTTTTAATCTTAATTGTCTTGTCTTCTTTGGTCATTGTGCAACCTTCCCCTCACCCTCCTTTCTCATCCCTCTCTTGTTTTTCTATTTAGGTTGTGTGTAAGGCCCCGCCACACAACCCTAGAGGAAGTTGCAAATAACTACTCAAACACACACAATTTTTTTTTGTTTAAGTACAATTAACATGCAAGTTCACTACCCATTGCCAACAACCTCTAAGGTTATGAGACTGTGATTACTTTAAAACCCAAACAACAAAAAAAAAAATGAATTGAAACCATAATATTTAATTACTTAAGAAATTAAGAACACATACATTCCATACATGATAAATTACATCAAAGAATAAGAGGTAACACATGATTTCAATTAACGTAATTTAAAAAAAGATTACAACTCTCATTCCTTGAATGAGGTAAATCCAATAAGCATGGGGTGATCCCACAATAGTGGTTTATAATTTTTGGCCAAACTAGACACTGATTTTTTATTTTTTTTAACTAAATCTTCACATTCAGGCACCTATAGCAATTAAACCGTGAAGAATTTGAAGATGATGCAAACTAGAGTCTTGTCACGTTTTGTCTGTAGATTCTAAAAATATTTTTTTCAATTTTTTTGGAGTTAGATTGCACTTCTTTTTCCATCTCCCACGAAAATTGGTTTTTTTCAAAAAACAACATTTTTAAAAAGTGATGCACACCATATAACGCATAACTTTTTTCCTTGAAAGATAAAATTCCAATTCTTTCAAATTTAGATTTGTAACTCCATATCTACGCCTCCACTTGGTTAGATAGTTTTTATTGAATATTTTTCTTTAATCAAGTTTCAAAGTCAAATCAATTACAATTCAGACATAACACTCCACCGCATAACGATAACTTCTAATCGCATGTATCGGAATTCTTTTTTTTGTTGGATCAAGGACTCCACATTTGGTGCACTATATTTTAATTTTTTATAATCTTCTATTTTTCCACTTGTGCAGAACAGAGAGTTTTGTTTTCAGTGAAAAACCTATATTTATTAAAACTTAAAAAATAGATAGATAATATAATCAAAACATATTAAAATTATATTCGTTGGATAGCTCGTTTTGAGGGGAACCTAATACTAGTTGGGTTTCTGAGATCTCCTCCATTTTCATTCTTAAATTGAGCTTCAAAGTGCAAAATTCTCAGCAATTTTGGTGCCTTAGGGGGGGAGGGTGAAAAAATGTGGGTTCGGTTGAACAGATGTACTGTTGAACAAAAAAATAATGTTCGGTCGAATAGGGGTTCGACCGAACCCACACAACATAGAATAAAAAATTTATTTTAAATGGGTTCGACCGAACATTCTAAAGATGTTCGGTCGAACACCTTCTTTTAAAAATTAATTTTTAATATTAATATAAATATTAATTATATTCTTTTTAAATGATGACTTGAGAGAAAGATATGGAGGGAGTGGGGGTAGGCAGCAAGGCTTAAATTTGATGGCCATATGACCGTATTTAGAGATTTTTTCTATAGAATACAATCAAAATTTTAAGAAGATTGTATCAGATAAAAGGAGATATTTTGGATTGACTGTCAAAATTTATATAGAATTATAATGATATATATGTTTGATTTATATATAATTTTACATACACTAAGTTATATCATAATGTTTTAAGGGCACCCTTGAATAGATAACCGTCATTAAAAAATTTGTTGACAGGCAAAGTCGACCATCAAATTTAATCCTCGGTAGGAGGGAGATACTTTAGAGAGAGAGGGGGGAGTGCGAGAGAGATAAAGGGTAGGGGGTCCTAGGGTTTAAGGGTTAAGGGTAGAGGAGCTCAAGAGGGAGAGTGGGTAGGAGGGAGAG
>VDFB02245326.1:0-11838 GCA_007258455.2 Sequoia sempervirens | reverse complement strand
TAAGTTTTGAAATTAGCATTTTAAAGTGTTTTTTGGGGTCATTAGCTTCAGATTATCTTCTTTATTGCAGGGGTGGTTGCATGCCAAATTTTTTTGGTGTAAAATATTGGAACTATTAGATTTTGTTACCTGTCTATGAATGAAAATTATTGGAGTGTGAGTTTGATATTTTTTGAAGATCTAAATAGTCAAGCTTGGTAAAGAAAAATCATGTCAGATAATATTAGTCCAGAACAAAATGAAGAGACACTTGATAGATTGTGGGCTAGATTGAAAAGAAAGGGTGATGGGAAATGTTATTGTCCTTGCAATAATTGCAAGGGCTTAAAGAAGAGATGAATTTTAATCACAACAACTGAGAAACATTGTAGGCAACATGGTCACGTTGAAGGGGGGCATGATTATTGTCCATTGGTAAGTTGTTCATTATATGTGTTTATATTGATTAAATTTGTAAATGTTTATATCGTTTTAACATTATATATATATAATCACTTGATCATGATCACAGTTTATTTATGTCTATCATTATTATAAAGGTGGGGCGCCCTAGGGCACATGATATGGATTATCACGGCCCAAAGAATGTGGTTTTGCAAGCGAATGAACATGGAGCTGTGAATATCGAAGATGAAGTTAATGATCCTATGGAAGAAGATAATCATGCGCCAGAAAACACAGTTGAAGATGATAGTACAGATACATTGATTCATGACACATTTAGCGGTAGAGCTAATCATGATGATCGAGATGACTTTGATGATGTTCATGATTTACCTATATTTAAGAAGGCATATGTGCCCCTTTATAGAGGCTCCCAAAAAACTTTTCTCTCTGCTGTATTGTTGCTATTGAACTTGAAGGTTATGAATGGTTTATCAAACATAGCAATCTCACGGATGTTAAGGTATGTCATATATGTCATCTTTTTTGATCTATTTTAATTGTTGTTAGTTCATCACTAGTAAATAAAGGATAAAATATGTACCATTAATATTCTTTATATTAACAATTTTTTTTTTTTGTAGATTGATTGGTGAATTTTTGTTACCACCATCAAGTATTTTACCTCCCTCATACCGAGATTTATCTGACATTATGAAAGATATTGGAATAAAGTATCGAGGAATAGATGCATGTCCCAATGATCATATTATATATCATAAACAACATGAATTTGCAACAGAATGCCAGAAATGTCATATCAGTAGATATTGAACAGATCAACTAACAAAAAAGGTGCCTCACAACGTTCTTCATTATATTCCCATTATTCCATGTATGCAACGATTAATTAGGTGCAAAAGCTTAGTGCAATTTATGGATTACCATGCACATAATAGAAGTGGAGATGACATTCTTCGAATGCCTGCATATGGTTATGCATTTAGGGACATGGAGGAAAAATGACCACACTTTAAAGAAGAACCTCGTAATCTTAGACTTTTATTGGGAGCGGACGTTGTCAATCCATTTGGAGAGCTGAGATCTATTTACTTGGTGTGGCTTGTTTTTGTTATCAACAATAACATTTCTCCATGGATGTCAATAAAGAGGAAGCACATAATGTTGTCAATGATTGTTCCAGGTATTTGTTTACATCAATTTTATTTAATGTAGTAGCATCTCATTTGTCTTATTTGTTGCATAATGACTTTTTTTTTTTCATTCAATAGTCATGTACATTAATTTATATATATTGCAGTAAAATGGTTATAATAATTATGTAATGTTTATGTTCATTCAACTAGGTAAGTACCGAGTTAAAGATATGAATGTATATATCGAGCCTCCTATCGATGAGTTAATAAAGTTATCAACATGCCACTATGTATGACGCCTCTAGACCAATAGGACAAAGACAATTTCAATTCCATGCAATGCTTGTATGACAATTCATGATGCCCCCAAGGCTAACACACATTTTTGTGGTATGTTATAATATTCAACTACACTTTAACGATATTTAATTTTATGAAGTAGATATCACATGCATTTTTTTTAAATAATCTATTTATTATATATAATTATAAAAATTGACATATTTAATCCAATTATATATGATCTTGCATGTCTTCAAACAAAGGGAAAATTTGAATGTCCAATTTGTGGTCCAAAGATGAAATCTTGTCGTTCAACAAGTTTAGGAAAGCAGGTGTTTGATGAGTATAGGCACTTCCTCCATAGAAATCATAAGTATCGAACTACTGAAAAACATCTTTTCAATGGGAAAGAAGAGACTACATTAAAACCATGAAGAATGACACCTCACCTATGAAACTTGGAATATAATAGAATTAATCGTCAAGGTTATACATTAGATCAAATTGTTTATCTATCATCTATGATATGTTTTAAATTTATATTTTTATATTGTGTTTTGTTTACTCATGCTATAATTGACAATGATTGTCGTTGTTAATTTGTTTAACTTATATGCTTAATGAAGGTCGTCAAGGTATTAATGACTGACTTCCACAGGGACTAAAAAGTTATCCCAGACAATTTAGTAGGTTTCCCTATTATGAGCAGCTACAAATTGTGCATTTGTTTGATACAATGCATATCAGAAAGAATATAACAGAAACGTTATGAAAAATATTGGATGGAAGGCATGACAAAGAAAAAATTGTTAAAATTTGTAGTGACATTCAGGAAGCCAATCATGCAATGAAATTTTTTATTCAATTAAATAGCGATGGAGACCAAATTAATATAAGTGCCCTTCCTTGGTTATTAATAGAGCAACAAAGCAATGCTATAAAAGAAGTCATACAAAAAATTTGATTTCCCACAGGATTTGTTGCGAACATAAACCATATAATAACAAAGAAAGGTGAATTTGGGTCAGGGATGAAAATGCATGATTGTCATACCTTCATTAAGGTAATTATTCTGGTATATTATATACACTTGTATAATACATGTACTTTTCAGTGTATTATGTTTACTACTTTTGGAAAAATAATGAAAAGATCATTTTATAATTGTTGCAGTACGTTCTACCTCTATCTCTCCCAGACAACTTTGACAACAATGTCAAGCAAGTTATATATGATCTTGGAAAATACATGAGGTAAGTAGCGATATTTGTTCAATTCGTTGTATACATCTTATAATTGCTATTTGTTTTAATTTTTATGTAATATACTGTATATTTTTGTTAAATATCGTTATAATATTTGCGCCTTGAATCACTTGTAGATGGATGCCATCTAAAAAAATCTATAAAGAAGATATAAAGTATTGGAAGAGAAAAATTCCTCATCTAATGTGTGAAATGCAAAAGTGTTTACCTTCGACATTTTCAATGCAGAAGAACACTACCTCATACACCAAGTTGAGGAGATTGAATTGTGTGGACCTATACACACAAGGTCAATGTGGATGGTTAAGAGGCACTTGAAATTTTTGAAGGCTTTGGTTAGACAAAGAGCACATCCTGAGGGTTCTATGATGGAGGGATATATGATATACCAGACCATGGTGTACATTAATGAATATCTTCCTAATTTTGTAGCAAAGATCCATGTAGATCACATTTGGGATCCCAACTCCATTAACAAATTCGAAGGGGAGTACCTGATGGAGAAAGGTAGATTGAGGAAAGTGAGAGGTAATTATAAGATGGTCATGGAGATTAATTGGAATACATTTTACATATGGTTTTTATGTATATTGTACTTATTTAATTTTTAATCTTTAATATACATCAATTATAAATTAAGGTCTTATACTGTGGTATTTAACTAATTATACGTCATTTGTGAATTTTAATTTTTTTTGATACAATTGGTCGAGAGTGGGATGCACTACATTTGTACGTCGCAAACAATCTTGATTGGATGAAGGTATGGATTGAACAATGTCAACAATCTGGTCGCGCATTAACATGGGAAGGTGTGGCTTCATTGGTTAAAGAAGCTCATCGTAATAGAAATTCCAATGTTACACAAAGGGAAATTGATTTAGCATATGGTTTAAGAGATAAATAGGTATGCATAAATATATTAATCACCATATTATTTAATTATTTTCAATTATATTGATGTATATATATGTTGAGATTGTTTTCTTTGCATACATTCGGCCAAGAATAAATATGTTTATCAACTGACGATATTGCAATAATTTTTACATGTTTGATATATTGTAGGTGAAACACCACAAGGCTATGTGGTGCAATGGTCTTAAATTTTGAATCAAAATGTTGGATGACATGAAGAAAACTTGTGATTCTAGTATAACTGTAGTCTTTCAGGTTACTAATGTTTCATCTAGAAGTGACATACATCCAGAAGTCTTAGAAAATTGATACTATGAGATTTTGGATGATATACTTGAGTGACTTTAAGTTCTTCAGATTAATTATGTTTGCTGTCCTATGGTATAGGCTACAATTGAATGAAAATCATCCCGAGAGAACTGTTATTGAACATGATAATGAATTTACCATGGTTAATACAAGGTTGATTGAGTGAGCTAGAAATGAGCCCTATGTTCTTCCAAGCCAATGTGAGCAGGTATTTTACTTAGAGGTTCCAGGTAAACCAGGTTGGTCATTTATTGTTAAACATGATCCAAGAGGAAGGATGGTAAAGTATAATGTGGTGGAAGAAGAAGATACTGAAGAACTAGAAGATGATGTAGATGATGATCATGATCAACAATTAGTTGATGATGTCCTTGGCGAAGATGTCAAAGAGGAGGAACTAGATCAAGATGATGTAGGAGTTAATGTTCATGAAGATGATATCTGTGTGGATGATGACATTATCAAAACTGATATCAATGATGACGATGATGATATGACCAATCCTTACAATGTCGAATCTAGATAAGATGATACAAACAAAGAGTTGGATAAAGAAGAAGATCAATGACATTGAAATATATGAGTTATGTGATTATATTATCTATTTGATATTAATTTCTTGATAGAATTATATTTGACTTATGTGGTTACATAATTAATTCATGATGTTTTTAATTTTTATGCCATTACATAATTAATTTAATGATGTACTTTTTAATGTTTGAAAGGTCAAAAAATTAAAACATTTTAATAGTGATGTTAACAACCTTGAAATTAGTGTTTTATGTTTCATGTGATCATAATTAAAAATTCAGTTGTAGAGGTGGTTGTTCAGTGGTTGATGTGTAAAGACATTTAAAAGGTATAAAGTGATCATTGTAATGGTTGTTGATGGTTGAGTATTTAAAATACAAAACTTGACATTCGAATCTATGTTTTTCTTCAAAATTTCTATATTTTTCCCTATTATCTGTATGCGGTCCTGGCTACAGCCATATTTTTTGATGTGAAATCAATTCCAAGTCGTGAAGATATGTGTTAGATTTGATTTGAATCTAATTTGAGGGCTTAAGGTGTTGATTTGAGTTAGAAAGCTTCATTTCTTTGCATACAGCCCGATTACCCTATTTTTGAGGTTTTGTAGTCCAAACATGATATAAAGGGCTCTTACACTTTTTGTGATTACTATAGCTTGTGTAAAGAGGCCCCATGGATACTGTTGTAATTGTAGGATGCATGAATAGGGCGTAGGATGAGAAATAAAGAAGGTATAGCTCCTATCCTCAATAGTTTTGTGAAGAAAAGACTGTGAAATGAGAGGTTCAAACCTAGGTTTCAACAAAACATGTATGAGAGATCTAATTTTATGAATTTTTATCCATGTCCAGACCTAATGGGTTGTTTCTGAACACTGAATATAAATGACACACACACACACACCATATATATATATATGTATGTATCTATCTATGTATATGTATTTTTTTAAATGTAAATGTAAAATGCAATTACTAAGATGCTCTCCACCTAGAACAATAAATGCATTATATCATTAAAGAAATCCTATATCTATATGTATATAAATGTGTATTTCTAAATGCAAGTGTAAATGCAAAGAGCATATGGTTTTGTAGTGTTATAGATACAACATATCCATAAATTAATGTAATTGAAATTCTAAAGTCTTCAACACATATAATATGAAATAGATCAAACTATTAAACTACATGAGAAATAAATGAAAATAGTAAATGCATATGTATGTGTATTTGTAAATGTAACTGCAAAATAAATAAGAATAATAAAAATTATAAAAGAATACAAGGGGAGATCAGTGCCTTATTGGGTATATGGAGTCTAATGAATATCTGCAAATGTGGATTTCAGTAATAACAATAATTCAAACTGTCAGGCACAAAAATTGTTTACAAATTGTGTAAACGTGCAAGTGAATAATTGACAAACTCTTCTTGAGATAGAATGACAATTCTAGTTATTTGATTCTTCTTATTAATCCAAGTAGCACTTCCCAATTGCTGTGGTTGATTAAAAGATTTTAATCCCTACTTTAGAGAACCGAATAACTAGATCACACATATATAGCAAATGTACAATGATAAATTGAGTATAAACTTGTTATATCAATTTAAACAATAGAGAAGCATCAGAATGGAGACAATCAAATAATTGCATAAATTTAACAAACATCTGATATGAAAATATTAATCCACAACTTAGATATCTTCATTTACTCCATCAAAATACATGCATCTAAGTCTTTGTATATCAAAATTCATTGTCTGCTACAAATGACCTATATGCCATTTGTCTTGTGTCTATATCTTGGCTCTCTTCAACACTTAGTTCTCTAGGAGGGCAGCTGTAATCTTGAGTTTTTAGTTCTCTAGGAGGGCTAAACAAAGATATGAAATTATAGAATAGAACCTTGTAATCGCATTTGATGTAGATTCAAATACTAGCCGTCGATCCTTCACTTTGGTCAAATGATCAAACAACTTCCTTAAAAAAAAACTAACACGATCTCCATCATGGCAATAAGGGCCCACCATACTATGCGTTGCCAAGGAAATCCTCATGGCACTCGCCTATGATATCGCGATCGATAAAGATCTCGCAACTTCTGATCACGCAATGGCAGGCAACCGTGGATCTCAACCATTGGTAATCCTGTTCGTTCAACACAGTCACTAGCTTTTTCATTAACCATCAAGCACCGTCCTTACCGAGATTATAACATCTCTGTTGATTTGAAACACATGCATCTCATAAATGCTTTAGTAACCCGCTACATAATGTATTAAAACCAGATAAATGTATCAAAGTATTTCTATCATCTCTTCGGATTCATTAAATGAGACATGTGGTGCTCGCCCATGATATCAAGATGAACCAAAACAATTTGGTGGGGTCATCACAGGATGGTGGGGAATGACTGAGATCAAATGATAATTGATCTATAGTCACTCAAACTTGTCCCTTTGCAAAATATAAAACATTTATTCAAAGAACGAGGGGACATCACTAGGACGATGATAAACAATGACATAAGTTGTTTTTTAAATGAGGGAGCATGAGACCATCCAAGACTTAGGAAATAATAAAGTCAGGCGAAGGAAATAAAATGATAAATCAAAAGGGGCCCAGCCTAGATGAAGCGATGGGGATTAATTTGTTTTAAAACCCTCCCCAAAAAGTAACGGCCTAAAAGATCCCACCCAAGGCGTAAGATAAACACTAGGGTTTTACATGAAGACAAAGGTAAAACCCCAACCTTAGGCTTTTCCCAAACACCATAGATGACCAGAGACATGCAAAGGCCTGCCAAAGAGATAAAATGGAACACCAAAAGATGAATTTTTGAGAGTTCCATCCTGGTATCCTCTCTCCCTTCTTGGTGAGGTGATAAGCCTCCTCCACACACAACCAAAATTATGAATAGAGGAATATAATCTTTGAAGAACTCAAAGTTGATTCTCTCCTACCTAATGGTTTTAGTCATTTTATCCTTACAAACATTTATAGTGATTATTAGAGGCACATAGACCAATTCTTCATAATAGAATAATTTGATCATGCTTTTCCAATGATGGCATTATGAGAAAACCTTAGGTTAAATGAATAATTCCTAGCTAAGTTCTTTAAATCATGTCCAACCGTATAAGAGAAGACCATTGCTATGTGTACCTGGATACCATGGAGAAAGGATCTTTGAATGCTGTAATCATCCCACCACAGCAAAACATACCAAAAGGATATACATAGCAATTAAGACAGGAATATTTAGGATGACTTAATTTTTTTATTGCCAAAGAATAAACTTATGATGACTTAACCAGGAGTAGTACACACTCCCCCTTGTTAAAAACTTAGACATATGGAAACTAAATGTAAATTTGCTGCTATTTTTAGTCATGTAGGTGTCCAATAAGCCACTTGGTGGTGTTTTCCTTCAAGTTTATTTACTTTAATGAAGAGAAAAAGTCCTTTGATTACAATTAGAAAATACATTTGAGGCCTTGGTTGTGTAACTGGTGGACCATGGTCACATTTAACACTTGTTACAAAGTTTGGGAGTTAAAACGTTAAGTAGATTTGATTTGTGATGAACACATTTGGATGGTAATAACAATAACTTGGAATCTACCAAGACTTGATTACCTTATAACTTGTGAAATTCTAGTGATGAAATGATAGATTAATCATAATGTCACCTTGGGATCACATCACCATGAAAGAACTTCATCCAACATCCTTACGAGTGCAGGTACCACCAAATAGGTATTTGTCAGATCTGTCTTCCTCGAGGGAGGGAAATTCAGGAAGAGAAGAGGAAAGCGAGACATGTAGTATGTCTAAAAAAGGGAGATCAACTAGAGGTCAAAGATTAGAAGAAAATTCCATAAATGCATGGAATTTTTTCTTGCTGAAGGGGGGTCATGTTCTTATGATGATGAGAGCATAGGCGATGTTGAGGTGCCCTTGAGGTACAAACATCTAGAAATGGGTGCCAAAGACTTCCTCTCCCACTTTCCCTCTCTCCCTCTCCCTTTTCCCTCTCTCTCTCATTCTTCCCCTCTCCCTTCCCTCCTAGTTCTCTCCCTCTCTCTCTCTCCAGTCTCTCCCTCCTGCCCCTCTCTCTCAAGGAATATATATATATATATATATATACTTAGCAGTATTAGCCATCCCGTATTGCATCTGCCATGACCAGCTAAGATCCTTAAGGCCCATTTTACGTCATCTCCCGTAATATTTCGCTCCTCATAATAATATCTCAGGGACTCCACATCCTGCCCATATCGCCGGATCTCTCCGGCTCATCTAATCTCTCTCCTGCCATCTTGACTCCTGAAGACCGTATGACCCAGCCTGACCGTAGACCACTCTGCTGCGCGATCTGTCGTCATCACATCATACTCCACCCCTCTCTCTCTCCAAGGTCCTCACCCTCCCTGCCCCCTCTCCCTCTCTCAGCTCTCTCTCTCTCTCTCTCACTCACATCTCTTTCCCCTCTACCCTTTTAACCATCTATCTGATGGAACTTCAAAGTTTTATCCTGCCTTTTGTCTCTAGTCATCTATGGTGTTTGGGAAAAGCCTGGGGTTGGGGTTTTACCTTTGTCTTCATGTAAAACCCTGGAGTATTATCTTACATGTAGAAGGGATCTATTTGAGTACATTACTTTTTTGGGTTTTAAAACATCTTAAGTCCCATTGCTTTGTCTAGGTCTAGCCCCCTTTAGTTTTATCATTTTATTTCCTTCATTTAATTTTATTCTCCTAAGTCTTGGATGGTCTCATGCTCCCTCATTTAAGTGACAACTTATGTCATTGTTTGTCGTTGGCCTAGTGAAGTCCCCTTATTCCTTTAATAAATGTTTTTATTTTGTAGAGGGACAAGTTCGCATGACTGTTGATCAATCATCGTTTGATCTTAGCCGTTCCCCGCCATCCCTCAATGACCCCACCACACTGTCTTGGTTGATCGTGATATCATGGGAAAGTGCCACGTGTCTCATCTGGTGATGCTGAAGGGATGATAAAATACTTTGATGCATCTATTTAATTTTAATACATTATGCAACGGGTTACTAAAGTGTTTATGAGATGCACGTGCTTCAAATCAACGAAGATGTTATAATCTCAGTAGGAAAGGTGCTCGATGGTTAAAGACAAAGCTAGTGACTGTGTTGGATGAACTGGATTGCCGATGGTTGAAGATCCATAGTTTCCCACCATCACGTGATTAGAAGTTGCAAGGTTTTTATCGATTGCGATATCACGGGCGAGCACCACGTGGATTTTGTTGGCAACACATGGTATGGGGGGCCCCTTGTTGCCACAATGGAGATTATGTCTATTTGATTTGAAGGAAACTGTTCGATGATCTGACCAAGGTGAAAGATCAACGACCAATATTTGAATCTGCATCGAATGCGATTGAAGCTGTTCATGCAGCATGTGAGTAAGCTTTAATGGTGGACATGACATCTACTGCTAGGGTTTGATCGAAATAAAGCAATTTTTCTTCTGATTTTGGTATCATAAAGCATTCAAAACATCTTTGCAGAGCCAAGGACAAAATTACAAATTATTACAACAAGAATTTGGGTTTCTGCAAGCACAAAGCCATGAGTTCATTTCTATATCTCTTGGTTATTCTGAATTTGAATTTGGGGGAAATTTTCTGTGTGCTTGTCATAGGGCTTGTTGATAGTTGTTTTAGGGCTATAAGTTAATTGAATTGTGGGAAATAGCAAGGTTTTGTTCTATAATTTCATATTTTGTTAAGCCCTAGTTTGTTTAAAGTTTGAAATAGCAAGGAAGCCCTAGTTTACTCAGGATGGCACCGACAAAGCATCACTCTGGCTAGATTGATTATTTAAGTAGAAACTTATATGATTATTTCCTGGATCAATTGCCCTTGTCGACAAATGATAGGAAGAAGGGGTTGGTTTTGATGTGAGGAAAAACTCTAGGGGAGGGATTAGTATATAATTGTTCTAACATAGCTGATGCTAGGATTCCTCTTACTGGTCTAGAGATGTTTAGATTGTGGTTTGGATAGAGGAATTTTCCCCACCCCTTTTCTAATGGTTGGATGTATTATATGGGGAAGTTAGTGGTACCGAATGTGTTCCCTAATATAGACTTGCTTAGGGTAGTGGCTGCACGATATGACCTTGTCACACGGGTGATTCAAGATAATGATGGAAAGGTTCTATTAAGCATCAACATAGAGGAATTCTGACAGGTTTTTGATCTAAGTGATCCTAGTACATTCTTGGTTCCTATTGATCTTGAAGAGATGAAGTAGGAATATGGGAGGTCGAAATAACTTTTCAGAGCTAAGTTACTCCCACCTCATTTGGCTAGGGCAGGAGGTTCAAAATTCCATATTAGCCCTAATGACTAAGAACCTTTCAGACTGAATTGCTTTGCAAAGCATTTCTTGGCTACCTTTTACTCATTGTGCCAAATTTTGGGTTTTCACCCCAACACGATGATGCCTATTTCTTACATGTTTATGGGGGTGCAAATACAATACCCTAATTTCTTAGTAATTTATGATTTTGCTTCTTTATTGGCTGAAAAGATACATGAAGGGCTGTCAAAGTTGCAGAAAAATGATACAGGCACTCCATTCTTCTGGTATTCCATGTTAATGTATATGTTCTTGTATAAGAATGCTGAATTATTCTCTAAGAAGATGGAGTTAAGGCAGTGGGTTGATGGAGAAAGATTTCCGGTGCAGGTATGGATTGTAGATTTATCATGTAATAGGGAAAAAACCAGTTATGTGCATTTTGAAAATTGTTTTGCTTCTAGATTAAGAGCCAAGCTGATGGTAAGTGTACCCAGGATTCCTGAGGAGTTGCATGATTTCTTCAGACCAAAGGGGAGGAAGCCATAATTGAAGGTTTTCCATAACTAAGGTGATATCATTCCATATCCAGTCAGCACTGTCTTGAGGGTGTATGGTTTTCAGGGGACCCCTCATAT
>VDFB02245324.1:0-26789 GCA_007258455.2 Sequoia sempervirens | reverse complement strand
CCATTGTCACATACCAATGCAAAGGGTACTCCAAACCTAGTTGTGATGCATTCGATGAGGAACTTGATTACCACCTCGGTTGTGCTATTCTTGCAAGGTATAGCCTTTGTTCATCTCGTACAGTAATCCATGGCAGTCAAAATAAATTTGTGTCTTGTAGAAGAATTTGGGTTAATTACCCCAATAAAATCCAGCGCCCATTGGGCAAATGGTTTGACCTCATAAACAGGTTGCAATGGCATGGCTGAATGGCGTTCTTTTGATGTAGAAATCTGACATATGTGACATGTTCTTACATGTTGATGGGAATCTTTGAACACACATGACCAGTAATAAATAGATTTGAGGATCTGATGTGATAACAAGTCTACAGAACTATGACCTATGCCATGTTTCCCATGAAATTCTACAATCATATGTTTAGCCTCTTGCTGATCAAGGCATCGTAGGTACACTCCCTCAAAATTATGTCTGTATAGCAATCCTCCTTTGAGCATATAATGAGAGATTTTCATTCTCAGTGCTCTCCTCTGAGTTGTATTAATTCCCTCTGGCATAGATTATTGAGCATGAAATAGATGATATCGGCATACCAAGGTCGTTGGAAAAGGAATGTGTTGTGTACTGTTGGAAAATAATGTTCTCACCAGCATCAGCTATGGATTTAGACATGCCTAGACCTCAGACAAGTTTCATAGGGTGAATCTCCAGATTGAACTCTTGTAAAATGGCCATCCATTTCCCCCTTTGTTCTCCCAACTCACTCTACATGAGTAGAGACTTTACAACAGCATCAAGAACTACACCAATAATCTAACTTTGTAGGATGTAGTGCCTGAACTTCTTGATAGCTCTAACCAGCACAAAATCTTGTTTTTCAAGAGGTGGGTACCTAACTTCGGCATTCTTAAATGGAGAACTCATGAAGGCAATTGGCCTCTTCTCTCCCTCTTCTCTTCGTCGAGTCAGGACAGCTGCACATGAGTGTTCAAAAGCAAAGGAATAAATATAAAATGGCTTCAAATAGTTAGGGATGGTGAGGACGAACGCTTCTGAAATGGATTGTTTGACTTGAGAAAATGCGGCCTTTTCCTCATCACCCCACTCTATTTTGGCATCTTTCTTCATCATTTCATTTAATGGTTTTACAATTTCTGCAAAACCCGTGATAAACTTTCTCACAAAGTTGATCTTTCCAAAGAAAGATCTCATCTCCTTCTTGCTTCCTGGCCTGGTTATCTTCAGAATGGACTCAAATCGGTCTGGATCGATCAATATTCCTCTTTCCAAGATTATGTGTTCCAAAATTTTCCCTTTAGAAACCCCAAACATGCACTTTTTAGGATTTAGGGAGACACCATACTGGATACATCTTTCAAGAACTTTAGCCAAGTCTGCCACATGGTTTAGTCTATCTTTAGAGAACACTGTCAGGTCATCCATGTAAATGATGATGCATTTTTGAATCAGATCTTTGAACGCTACATCCATGGTGCACTGAAAAAGTGGCTCCAACGTTTATCAAACCAAATGGCATCCTTTTGTAAGCAAATGTTCCCCACTTAGTAGTGAATGTTGTCTTCATTCTATCTTCATAATTAACAATCACCTGATTGTGTAAGGAAAATTAGATGTGGAAGCAACTCTCCTAACATCAAAACCTTAGGGAAGAATACAAAGATACCTTTTAAAATTACAATTATAGTCTAATTAAGATACACATGAAAGAGATAACAAAAACATAGTATTTGACACACACATATGGACACCAGATATACGTGGGAAAACCCTTATGGGAGAAAAACCCACCACACCAAGAGAAGTCACTTTGTATTACAGTAACAAATAATTACATACAAAGTTCTGACTTATCTTTCTGATGCCAGATTACAGTAGCTTTCACAATGATCAATCTTGTATAGGAACCTTCAAGTTACAATCTTTACAGAATAGAAATCACTCTAATTATACAACCACACAACAATCCGTCGATCCTTCGAATAATCCAACCATCGAACCAGTCACAATCTGCAATCACAAAGTATAACCATGTCACCCCTGTCTATCGAGCTTCCTCTCAGAACTGCCACAACGAACTATCTTCCAACGGTTCCCATTCGGCTTCTCTGATTGGTCCATGCAACACCACATAGAATGGTCTTCACTAGGTCAAAAAACTTTAGTCTGTGTTGGCATGTCGGTGAGACACTGACCGTGTCTCCCCGATGCCACACAGAGCTTAGCATCGGATATCGCCAAGATTTTTCCATCAGCAAGAGGTTCCACCGAGCTTACAATTGTTGCATTGACTTCAACATTGCTATTAGCAAGACTTACCGCTCACCAAGAGGTTACACTAAGACTTCTTAAGTTACACGGAAGCATCCAACAGTCGGCAAGACATACTGCTATCACCAAGACATCACAGTGAATACTTCATGTTAAATCCGAGTGTATCCACTAGTCGGCGAGACTCATTGCTTTCGCTAGAACTTCATACCGAATTCTTAAGTCATACCGAAACATTAGCATTTCCATCGGCACCCATCTATCGCTAAGACAGTCAACTGTCACCAAGAGGTTTCACGAAGATCTCTTATGTTACTTCGTAGCCATACTACTATCGACAAGACCCCATGAGTCGCCAAGACTTCATAACAATCACCTTGAGCTACTCCGATGACTTCAAAACTAAACACTGTCGGCAAGACATCCATATCGGTAAGACTTCTTACCGATCCATCTCATGTTACACCGATGTATACTATCAGTGAGACAAAGCAATTGTCACCAAGAGTTTATAATGAAACCTCTGAGTTACCCTGAAGACACCAAGTGAATGCTATCGACGAGACATTCATATCAGTGAGAGCTCATAGCAAACATCCAAGACTCTCCCCGATATATGATAGAATGGCCTGTCGGCCAGAGATATTACTCGATAAGACTTCTCACCGAGCCACCAAAGGTTATCCTGATGACTCCAACGTATAAGCATTCGGCGAGACTCCTGCAAGGTCACAACGACCTGTACAAAACAGAAGGCTACAAATCTGCTTGTCGGCTAGACATAGAATATGTCACATCAACTTGGATCCAATAGAGGTTACAACCTATGATGATTTAGGCACATATTTCCAATAGATTGTATCCAAAATAACCATCCAAGAATGAAATCATCTGAGACCCATTGACAGTTTGCAAGACCTTTTCCAGAGAAGGGAGTGGATAGTTGTCTTTTTCTAAAGCTCTATTCAAATCCTGGAAATCTACACAGCCTAATCTCTCCATTTTTCTTAGGGACTGGAACCAAGTTAGCCACCCATGTTGAATGTTGTACATTAAAGATTATTCTTGTAGAAAGCAATTTCTGAACTTCTTTAAAGATCAGTGGTTCGATCAGGGTGTTGATAGGACGTTGTTTCTGCCGAAATGGTTTATCTTCTGGCCTCAAAGGAATAGTATGAGTCATAATAGAGGCATCAAATGTCTTCATATCTTCGTACCCCCAGGATATTGTAGCAATATCCTTCTTCAGTGCCCTCAGTATATATTTTCTAATTTCTTCAAGGAAAGCTTTCCCTATGTAAACATTTCTTTCTGGGCCAGGTGCAGCTAGGTTAATAGTTTGATATTCACCTCCTTTATCTTCAGCTGATATCTTCTCCTGAGCCCTTGGGTCTGAATCAAAAATTCTTTCCAAGTCCACCATTCCCTTGGGAATGCTATTACTTTTTAAATTGAGGACCCCCTCTATATCACAATCTTTAGGGTTCCAATCTCCTTTATCCCTGTTGGACTCATCAATGATCTGCCCTTCAAAAACATCTGAGCTTGCTAGAAAAGCAAGGATATGTCGATCATCCTCAAAAAATTGAAAGTTCTTGATGTTATCAAGAATAGTCGGGGTGGAAATCAATTCTACTGAGAATCTCTTAAGTGTGGAGCCTTGCATGGGTTCCAGGCTACTTGTGACAATGGCTAATGAATCAACTCTTTGATTTGATTCTCTAGGGATTAAGCTAATCCCAAAAGAATCAAAGTCTTCAATCAGGTTCCATACCCAATTTCTATAAGCTGCCAGCCTTCTACTATGACATGTGTATTGGCTGTGCACTTGCTTGATAACTACTTCTGAATCCCCTTTAACCATTAATGCAGTAACTTTCTTCTTATGTGCAAACATCAACCCCTGAGCTAAAGCTTCATATTCCACCACATTGTTAGTGCATCTAAACTGCAACCTGTAAGAAGCAAAAAAAGGTTTTCCCTTTCGGGCTGGTTAATTCAATCCCAACACCACAGCCTGTTTTGGACTTGGATCCATCAAACGTGAGGGTCCACAACTGATCATGAGCTAGAATTGATCTTTTTGAGGTTATTGTGGGCATTTGGATAAAATGAGCCATAGGTGGGGCTACTTGATCTTTTGCATCAAATATGGTGAACATGTGTTCAATAGGTTCCTCAAGTGTAATTTCCAATTCTTGCACATATATATCATATAATTTGTGGCTATCCTTCTAATAGTCACTTACATCTTTGATTAATCCCTTGGGGTTTGGTATACTTGTGAGTGCAGGGGTAACGAGCAAACCTTGCAGTTGTTCCTCATAAATATGCTGGTTTGGAAATGTGACTGGGGTAAGTTCAATTTGAGAAGGAACTTCCTTTGAAGGTATCTTATCCCTAGTTAACATGATTGCTTCTTTGGCTTCAAATGAGAAGTGATTTGAAACGGTTTCGATGCGACTTAGGGTAGTTTCCTAAAATTGGGAGACATGATTTAAAATGTTGATGCAGGGTTGGCAAGTCAATTCTGAATGATTTTGGTAGTGTATCCTACACCAATTAGGGAGTAAAAGACTTTGCAAGTCGATATCTTCTCCTAAGATCAGCTGATCCTGTTGCAGCTTCTTGATCAATGCCTATTGATTTTCATTAGTCATAGAATTAGGGAACTTTTGTATTGACATGTCTTTAGAATCTAGAACCGAAAAGGTTAGAATTTATTGTCTTTTATAAACCCCTATCCTGGTTTCAAAATAAGCTACCTCATTGGGACAATCATATTTAGTGATGACATGCTTGAGGTGAGGTTCACTTTCAATCCTAATCTGCATAGGAATTCCCCTCCATGGTAGCCACATATGTGAAAAGTCAAGGGAGAGATATCCCCCTATACTTTTCATCAAATATCTGCTCAACAGCATACCATAAGTCTTGGGAATGTCTGCTACTTGAACATCTATATTGGTTTGAATCCTAGAGTCAGACCCTACTTGCACATGTATGTTTCTCAATTCTCAAACTACATTAACCTCTGTTTGTCAAGTTGGATGACCTTCTTGTTTTTTTGGACAGTGTTCAATCCTAATTTCTTGCATATAGAAAATGGCATAACATTGCCAGAAGCCCCTAAATCTAGCAGGCAATTATGTAGATTCTTCCCACAGATCCTCAAACTCAAAAGAAATGGTGGGGTACCTACCTTTCTTCTATACAAAGCTGTGTTCATGTCTGTAGCAGGTGCCACCTTGTTTTTCCCTTTTGATTTATTAGCTTTTTCCAAAGCTTTCAGCACTATCTCTCGTTGGGCAGGGCACCACTTTAGGATGTCAAAGTATGATAAAGAGGTTTTCTATTTCTGCATCTCAGAAACAATATCAAATTTTGTGTTATAGCTTGCATTACATCTGACAACACTAGGTGAGTTACCTTTGTTATGGAGGTCAAGTGGACCTTTCGGTGGAGGAGGGTTATTATCAGCACTTTTATTCGGAGGCATCATGTGATTAAGTGGTGTTGATGTAGTGAACAAACCCTTATTCTAATTTCTTAAGAAGTGTCCTCCCTTTTTCTGAAAGGCTTGGGAATCATACATATCTTCCTCTGGTTGATTCTCATTTTGCATTGGGAATGAAGGTTCTTCCTTAAAGAGGTCATAAGTCATTTCTGTATCTATTGAGCCACCTTCTTTATTTGAATTCCCTTGGAATGTTTGGGCATTTTCCTGTGTCATCTTAACAACTTTCTCCATTTCAGGGCAGTTTACCTCATAATGGGTTGTAGTATCATGCAACCTGCACCAGTTGGTCATAAAATTAAGGTCATCCACATTTGCAGTATGTGACCTTTCCTCATTAGATTGATAATTGTGAGAAACTCCACCATTATTTGGCCTTGTATTCCATTGTCGATTGTTATTTGGCATTTGATTATATCCTCTATTTTGGTTTTGATAGCCTTGGTTAGGGGAGTTTTGGCCTTGATAACTCCTTTGGTCATGATTGTTATGATTTTGATAATTACCCTGATTGTTATTGCTCTGATTAGGATAATTACCTTGGTTTCAAGAAGGGTTCAATCTAAGCTGAGCCATGTCATTCGTGACTTGAGACAGAGTTTTCTTTAGGGTCTCCACTTCATTTGTGAGTTGAACTGTCTTTTCACTTTCAACATTCTTAGCAACAAGTGGCTGACTGCCATGATTTGGTGTTCCAGTTTGGGTATGATGACCTTACAAACTATGATGAGCCTGTGATTGTTGAAAGAAGTCAGAAGCTCCATTGGCAAAGAATGGAATAGGAGATTGAGTCTGCAACTCAGACATAGGTCCATAATGGGAAGGAGACATCCTTGAGACAGTATTGAATAAAGGGGTTGGGCTGGGTATCTGATACCCCATTGAAGGAAAACCTCCTCCCAAACTCCCTTGTTGGGAGCTAATTTGTTGTTGTAGCTTGATGGCTAGATGATAAACTTTAGACAGGGAATCAATATCCGCGGGCTGATAAGTCCTTTGTAGGAACAAGCCAAGCAAGGGGTCTATAAATCTAAAGTATGCTTGAGTGACACTATTCTCGACAACTACGTAGGGGTAGGACTGCAGTCTCCTATACATGCATTGAAACCTGGTATTGAACAAGGGAAAGGATTCATATGGATCCTTCCTAATGGTAGAAAATTGGTGGTACAAAAGGGCTGGATCCACATAAAATCTGAACTGATTGATGAAAGCATTCTCCAAGTTTGTCCATGTCAGAATAGAACCTTGTGGAAGATTAAGATACCAGTTGTACACCATATCCCCTAAGGAATAAGGGAACAACCTACAAACTAAATCATGGTGAGCTACCTAAGCTCTGGTACAAGCATCCTTAAAAGCTTGTATGTGCTCTTCAACACTCCTTGATTCACCATGAATGTATTTGGGACATAATTTCTCAGGATTCTTAGGCATATCGTGAAAGCCTCCAGGAATAGTACCCAATGGAGAGGGATTATTCTGAAAAAATACCATTGGTAGTGGTGGTGGTGGTTGAGCCAGCTATTGGATGGGTTGAACCAGCTGTGATAGCACTTGAGATGGATTCGGTGGTGGATTGATAGGTATCCACTGGGGTATTGGTGAAAAGCCTAGTGGAGTGAGCAGAGCTAAAAAGGGTGGTATGATGGTTGCCCCAACCTTGTGACTCTTGTGTCTTATTAGGGTATTGAGTTCTATCAAAGGAGGTGGATTTTTAGTTGATCGAAGAACTCTATGGGACCTTTCTAGTGAGAAAAACCCAGTATTATCCAGTTTGCTCTTCTAGGACCTCCTTCTAGCACCAATTTCTTGTTGATGGTTTGATGAGCACAACAACAGTTAAACAGAATATTACTATTCTTCTCTCCTGAAAGAGAAAGAATAACACATGGATATCTAACTCCCAAGGTCTTGGTAATCGGTTCTCGACTGTGCTAATTTCACTCAATGGTTGATGTGAACTATAATGTTCAAGGGGCCTACTGGTGTTTAGCTTTTGGATTGTTCTAAGATCAAACATAAATTCAAACCTACTTTAACTGGGGTTTTTAAAGAAATAGAAAAAGATAGATCAAAGCTTTGGAACTGAAGAGAATAATAATTCATCCAACTTAACCAAACTTATTACCTTTCAAGGGATTCCTAACTAAAATTGCAAAACAAAATTAACTTGTGATTAACACACAATTTCATTCATTCATAGTGCTAACTTCAACAACAGATTTTAAATCACCATTTAGACAAAACATAAAATAAGATTTCATTCCTTGAAAGCTTCTCAAATTGAATGATTAACCCAAGATAAATACCATTCTGAAGCATAATATGAAGTAGATTTAAATCTGGTTGCTTCTACTATTTATGAAATAAATAAGCAACATTTACAAAGTTGGCACAATCACTAGTGCACAGAAAATCCAAGACTTCAAATCATCTCCATCTACACTAAGAAAACTTGAAAACTTCGTGAAGACTTCTCCCCGAGCAACCCTTCTTTCACCGAGACCTCCACCACTCGGCCAGACCTTATTCCGAACTCAAACCTTTCGGCGAGACTCCCTTGTGTTGGTAGGACATCTCCCCGAAACCATCCTACTCGGTGAGACCTCACCCCGTCGGTGAGACCTTACCCCGAAGCCACAACCTTTCGCCGAGACCCCCATTTGTCGGCAAGACCTCAAAGGGAACACAAACCACTCTCCCCGATGCTGGCCCATTTCGGCGAGACCTCTATTTGTCGGCCAGACCTCATACTAATGCTACCCCCTTTCGCCGAGACTTCTATCAGTCGAGAAGAGTTCTCCCCGAACCCAAATTCTTTTGGCGATGTTATCCTTGTGTGCAACGGTTGGCGAGACATCTTTTGGTTGGTGAGATATATAAAAACCCATGGCGATTAAAATGTCTAGCCAACCAGTATATTTCAAATGAACAGAACCAAATTTCCAGTCGGGAAGACATCTGGAGGGTCTCAGCGACTTTATCCTTTGAAGAGTTTTATACCAAATGTGACTGAGGTATGCTTTCCAACTGAGTTCCTTGAGAAATACCATTAGGTGAATGATTTAATCTTTCAACACAAATGCCTCCATTAGTCCTCAAAGCATATAAAATACACTATTGTTCATCATGCCTTCAATTTTAACAAAAGGAAACCCAACTCTGGCTAAAGCAGAACCAAATCAGATAGAACAAAAGACAGACTTAGGAGGAAAACAAAAAAACTCCTAAGACCAAACCAGACAACCAAAGGCGAAGAAAATGAAACAGGTAAATCACTTTTCCAGAAATGGGTGGTATGGCAGCATCATCGTTCACCTACTTTATTCTTCCACCTTAATTAAATAAATTCATTTTTTTAATTACCACTTTCTTAAGTCCACTTAATTAATTAAATAAATTATATCATTGGTTATTTAAATTAATTATCGCATTTAAGTTTAATTAAATCTTTGATTTAATTGAATTTAATTCCCTTTCTTCTAAATCAATATTAATTAAATATTCTTAGTTAATTAATTCCACATGTCACTTTCCAAATCTTAATTAAATATTTTATTTAATTAAGAATCTTCCATTTTCTCCAAATATTTTATTTAATTAAGAAAATTTTCCATGTCACCAATAAATGAATAATGAATTTAATAATTCATTATTTATCTTCAAAATCTTTTCTCAATCTCACAAAAAGATGCTTTTTACAATTCATCTTTATCATATTTCCACATGTCACTTTCCAAATCTTAATTAAATATTTTATTTAATTAAGAATCTTCCATTTTCTTCAAATCTTAATTAAATATTTTATTTAATTAAGAAAATCTTCCATGTCACCAATAAATGAATAATGAATTTTCATTATTTATTTTCAAAATCTTTTCTCAATCTCACAAAAAGATGATTTTTACAATTCATCTTTATCATCTCTCATGAAAGAGGAAATAAATCTTTTTTTCTATCTTCCATCTAATTTTCTCTCCATCCTTTTCATCTTACACCATTCGATCTGCCAAGAATTTTCACAACCATTGATCATTTGTAGCCAATCAGAAGCTTTCAAAAACTCTATAAATACCCCTGTAAATCCAAACATTGGTTCTATTTGAGATTAGTTGCATTAAGGCGATTAGAATTTTAGCATTGTTATTATCAGCTTTAGCATTCATAGCTTTTCGTAATCTTACATTCTAGTTTCTTTAACAAAAATCATGTTTAGTTTAAGCATGTTAATCACATAGTAATAGCATGCGCTCAATCATCATCTTGAATCTCATTCTCTAGGAAGACCGTTTGTTGAGACTAGCACAGGATCTGAGAACAAGCTAGAATCAATTAATACACTAGAGATTAGAGGACAATGGAACATATTTGAAGCATAAATGGAGTTAGCTTTCTCTTCCTTTATTTTATGCTTTGATTTAAAGTTTCATTGGTGTGTTTGATTCACTTTTAATCTACATTTGATATACATAAAATTATCACGCACACATTTATGGCACCCACTGTGGGGCTAGGCCCCATTTTTACTATCTACTTTTAGGTTTTTTTTAAACAAGTTTTTGTGTTCTGGAAGTTGGATTTTTTGAGAAATTCACGTTTTAGCACTTCTACAAGTTCTTTTAGCGCATCCAGGTTTTCTTTCAGCGCTTTTACAGGTGCTTTAGCACATCCAGGAACTATTTTGGTGCATCTGAGGAATCTTTTAATGCATATAGTGCACATAGTGGTGCATATAGTTAGCTGCATTTCATTAAAATTTGTAAAACTAGAAAAAAAACACCAAAAAAAAAATCTGCATTTTAGTTTAGCGCATTTGAGGTTTTCTGTAAAGCATTTGAGTTTTTTTTTTGTTTTAGCACTTTCAGCACATTCACTATCTGTTTTAGCGCATTCATCTGTTACTTCAACACATTTAGTATTGTACTTAAACAAGTTATGAGTCTCACGCCTTAAGCAGATAGAGTTTTTTTCTAGTTAAAACGAAATAACCCTAGGGTAGACAAATCAATTTAAAATGAACCTATCCTAGGATAGACATGAAATTTAAAATGAAGCAATCCTAGGGTAGTCACCACACGTGGATTTTGAGGCTAAAATCCACCATCTTGTTTTCGTGAAGCAATATCTTCACACAGATTAAATCATTGTCATTTGGGTTTTAAAAAGAAAACAAGTGTTTGCTTTGTATGTGGCAATAGGTCTATGCTCTCCCCTTAACTGGGTGATCATAATACAAGACTTGCCTTTTCAATTTCTGCAATTTTAATGCTTTGTTAGAACCCTTAGCAGGCCTGCTCTTGTGGGAAAAAGTACTCACCCAAGAGGAACGACCTAAGTGGGAACACCTAAAGCCAAGGTTTCCAACCCACTCTAAACAAAAGAAAATTGTTGATGAAAGTCCAACTCGACAATAGTGTGCAAAGATAACCATCCCCAAAGCCTTTGTTCTAAAGGTTGGGAGGTCTCCTAAGGGATTATATTATTTTCTGCACTGAATGGAAAACCTTACTAAAAACCTTAGTGTAGAAGCCAACCGTATCAGTTTATGAACATCCTAATAATCACAGTGGAAGGGGAGGGAAGAATCTTCCCCCAAGATACTCACCATATAACTGCTAAGGACCGTTTGCTCAAGGGATCCGATATCCACTTCTGTCACTCTAAGTACGCACCTCGAAAAGACAAAAACATGGGCGCCCCTTCGGGGGTGACATAGCAGTGTGAGTCAATGTAGTTCTAAGATGTGGGCTATGGTTATTATGATGACCTATTTGAGTACTAAGAGTGAGTTTTCCTGAAGTGTTATGCAAAAACTAGTGGAAATATTTTGAACATACACTCGATGTTTAGTATAGGGCTTAAAAAAATAACTATTTTGAGAGTGTTTGTTGTGTTTTCCTCATGTTAAATCAGATTAATATCATCCAAGAAAGCACTAAAATTTTGATTGAATTATCCTTTCTACCACCATTGGACTAGCTACATCCCCGCTATCTTTTATGCTTAGAGATTGGAAATCCACCAAGTTTTTTAGGAAGTCGATTGCCAGCAGGATCAAGAAACCTAAGAAACATTTAGGTTACAAAAAGACTTTGCAACAAATAAAATTCCTTTACAAGAGTCAAAACATCTTGCTTCACCATCACGAATTCCTTCATGTACCAAGATTTTGTTAGGGGATCTACTGACGAGTACACTGCAGAGCCTTTGTATTCCTGATCCTATTTCCAAAGAAGAGCTCTATCTTAATGACATAATCACAATCAGCCTCTTGAGTTCGATTTCATATGGAAAACCTCAATTGAATATCCCACTCATCCTAGCCAAATCATTCACTTATCTTGAAAACAAACTAGGCTATTTGATACACTTATCATTTTTTGAGACTAGGATCGAATCTCAAAAAGTGCATCTTTTCAAACAAGTTTTTGATTATTGATTCAACTTCCCCAATAGGATTCTGATATCCTTTCATCTTGGAAGCCACAATCAAGAGTTAGAAATGTCATTTGATCATATCATAGGATTTTCATCTTATCAGATCAAGACATCATCATTTTTGCACTTCTCAAACTTGTGATCTAAGTTTAGAAGAACATTTCAAAATCATATGCCTATTTTTACAAGATCTTAATACAATAAGCTGAGAGAGAATATTCAACAAGAAGCTCATATCTAAGGAATTCAATGGTGAGAGTAGTAATCCCATTTACAATGTGAGTCACAATCCCATTTTGAACAACATGGATCATAGAGAGGAGAATCCCTTCCCATTTAATCATCTAAAAGATATAGGCAAAAATCCAAATGATAGTGATGATGAATGAGATGAAGAACATCATCTCAGAGAAGCAGAGCAAGATCCTAAATTTCATCAGGCCTTAGAAAATATTTTAGAGTGCAACAATGAGAAATATTTTCTATATTTGGCTGACAAAGGAGCCAAGTTGCCTACTGATTTCAATACTAAGAACATAAAAAGTAATCTTGATGAAACAACCTTGTCTGATCTTAGTGCCTTGTCTCAATAGATTAAAGCACTATAAGGAAAAATTAAATACACGAAAGGGGGAACCACAATGAAGAAACATGCTCTTGATGAAATTTTCCTTATCCTTTTAATCATCATCTTAACATGATCCTATTTCCCAAACACTGCAAAGTTCCAAAGTTTGATCATTATAATGGGAAATCGGATCCAATTGATCATGTTAGAGACTTCTGACATATGAGTTTAGAGTTTTCTCATGAGGACACATACTTGATGTGTTTGTTTCCTAGGAGTCTTGGAGGCCAATCTATGGAATGGCTATCGAAAATCACACTGCCTATCAAGAAATTTGAGGAATTGATTAACAAGTTCATATCACAATATTCCTACAACATCCAACATCAAATAGCCATGCTTGATCTCTGCAAGGCTAAACAAAAACCTGGTGAACCATTCATTAAATTTCTTTAGAGATGGAGAAGATTGTTTAGTAGATATTCACGTCTTGTTCCTGAAAAGGAAAAGATAGAAATTTTCATAAAGAACTTAGATCAAGAGATGAGCTATTGTCTTAATCTTCATTGTCCTCCCTCTTTTGAGAAATTGATTGAAAATTCCATCACCATTGAAGGTTCCTTGGTCAAGAGAGGGGTAATAAAACTTGAAAAGGACAATCCAATCTCATCTAATCACCACACCAATAATGAAAAATCTAAGTTTTGGACTCACAACAAGAATGTGGTGAATTATGGTGTAGTGGATGCAAATCATGTAACCTTGAGCACTCCTCGAAACAATAGCTATAACAATGTCAATTCGGTCACTAATCAAGGAAACAATCCTCCTCCGAGGAATAACTTGAATAAAAGTTCCAATACCAATCAAGGGAATTACAACAATCAAGGTTACCATGGGAACAACAATAACAATGCTTTAGGCAATGCCTCAAACATGAATCCACAACGATCTTCATTCTTCTCTAGCAGAAGAACTTTTACTCCACTGGGTCAATCTCTAGAATCTACCTTTAAAGAGTTTATGGCAAAGAACATTAAATCACCTTACCACCTCAACAAAATTTTGAACCTAGTGTGAAGCCTCCATCATGGAATGATGCATAATATTGTGATTATCATAGGTGCAAGGGACATAGAATGAATAATTGTCAAGCCTTGAAGAATGTAGTCCAAGATTTGATAGAAAATGGAACCATCACAATAGAAGGACACCAACAAACAAATGAAGACCACCAAGCATTTTGAAACCCTTTTCCCAACTATCAAAAGGGTGAATCTTATGATCCAAGAGGAAAAAGTGTGAACCAAATCAACGATGTCATAATCAACCATATCTACATTGACGATGAGCAAGTCAATGTCATAAAGGTCAAGGAAAAGTTAGAATATCGACAAGTCAACATTACCACAAGGGCACAAGCTAATTTTTTCTTGAAGGGAACAACTTCAAAAACCCCTGTGTCCCCTCCTCAATATCAATATGACTTGGTCAATCAACTTCATAAAACACCTACTCAGATTTCTATCTTATAACTTTTGAAAATTTCCCCAGTGCACAAGGAAATTCTAGAAAAGGCTCTTGTTGGGACAACTGTATCCACTCATCTAGATGTCGGCCAATTTCAAGCCATGGTGGGACATTTTTCCTCACCCAAATGCCTCTCATTCTCCAAAAAAGATGACGATTTCATGACTCATCCCCATAATTCATCCTTATATCTAGAAGTCAAGATCCACAAGTTTCATGTTAGACGCATCCTAATAGATGGAGGGGCTAGTTTGAACATATGTACCATGAAGTTAGTTTTGTCCTTAGGATTTTTTGAGGATTCTATTGATCCCATAAGAAAGATTACCATTAAATCCTATGATGATGAAGAAAGAGCATCCAAGGGATTAATCATGCTGCCGATCAGAGTGGGACCTGTTATCAAGAATACATTTTGTCAAGTGTTAGACCGTGATATTGCATACAACATCTTATTGGGTCATCCTTAGATCCATGACATGCAAGCTATCCTGTCCATGTATCACCAATGTCTTAAGTTTCCATATGACGGACAGGAAATCACAATACCAACTGATAACACCAATGGTCAAACTTGTGCAAACATCAAAGATACACAATACACTTTGGTTCCCAACAATCGAGAAGCTCTTGCCATTACTTCTCCCAAAGTCAATGCAAAAATCAGTTAGTTGACCAAAAGATTTGAAAAGAAACTATAGTTCAAGGATAATGGGGTTGGAGAATATTCTCTCTATCTTGCTAATTTACCCATATCTCCTCGGTCACATGGTCCACCTTCCATCACAAAACAACAGATTTCTATAGCATCAACATCGACACAACCTCCAACAGAGTGAAGTACATTGTTCGACAAATGATTTTTCAAAGTAAGGATCCCCATGGAAGATCCTGAGGATAGAGAAGTTCTAAGTTGGCTTTATAAAGATGAAGACAAATCTATCCTAAATGTGAAACTACCAAATGAATAATACGATAAAGGGTATTCAATCATGCAGAAAATGGGATATGATGGAAATGGCCCTATCGGGAAAAGAAAGGAGGGAATAGTTGAGCCTATTCAGCCAACTAGACTTGATGCAAAAGACAAGACAAGGCTAGGCTATGATCTTGATTCAAAAGAAATAGCATCTAAGCAATTGCATGATACTGTCCTTACTTTACAAGAAAGTTCACAAACAATAAAATGTTTGACAGCAATCCAAAATTTCTTGGATTATAACTCAGATTCAAATTCTAATGTGTATGAATGGGACACTATCTACAATGACGAATTCTGGAGAGACAAAAAGGTTGATGTGATACACAAGTATACACCTACTCTAATCGAAGGTGAAGGTTCAGGGACCCAACCGCAAGAATCTGAACCACAAAGCAACTATGGTTCTAGTGATACCGAGTCAGATTTGAGTGAACAAGACTATCATGAGGATAGTACTATCATTGGCCTACCTCATACCTTGGACCCTACAAACAACTCCGTTATCACCATAACCATAGCTGATTTCACGCAACCCGATGACTCAATACCTTTAATCCATCCTGATCTCATTGACTGGAATTTGTCTAAACCTATCAAGATATCAATGTTTCCAAGTGATGAATCTATCCTAAAATTTCTTTCTGCAGGTGACCCAAATGATTGTTCCACCAATTATTTTTGGCATAAAGTCTTTAATCAAGAAAGTGTCAAGTTTCCTAGCTGCAAAAATAAAAATAAAAAAGAAAGATCTAATGGTGAAAACCAGAATCTAATAGTATTAAATCAAACAAAAGATAAAACAAAGAGTGTATCAGATGGTTAAAACCTCATTAAGGAACAAGATGATGAGATACTTAACACTCTCCCTGAGCATTATCATGAGTGATTTCCTATCTTGATTGAGCCTACCAAAGAGGTCAACATTGACACTTCAGAAAAACCAAGGATTCTACAGTTAGCTGCATCAATGACAGATAAAGAAGTGCCAGAGTTCATGAAGTTCCTAAGAGAAAATCAGGTTAACTTTTCCTGGACTTATGTAGACATGCCAGGTCTTGATCCCAATCTCATAATGCATCACTTGTCCATCAAACCAGGATTTAATCCTGTGAAACAAAAACTCAGAAAGATGCATCCTTATGTTGCACTACTAGTTAAAGAATCTAACTGAGAAAACTCCTTGATGTGGGTTTCATAAGATCAATTAACTATGTAGAATGGATCTCCAACATTGTTCTTGTATCCAAGTCGGATGTACATATCAGAATTTGCACCGATTTTAGAGATCTTAATAAGGAATGTCCTAAGGATGACTTTCCACTTCCAAACATAAATACTATAGTTGATTTGACAGTTGACCATGCCATGTATTCACTAATGGATGGTTTTTTTGGTTACAACCAAATCAAGATTTCACCTAAGGACTAGGAAAAAATAACTTTCACATGTCCATGGGGGACTTACTGTTGGAATGTCATCCCTTTTGGTCTAAAGAATGCTGGGGATACTTATCAAAGAGCTATGACTACAATCTTTCATGACATGATGCAAACATTCACGGAAGATTATGTAGATGATATATTGGCCAAATCATACACAAGAAAAGGACATCTCGAAGTGTTATCCAAAATATTTGCAAGGTTGGAAAAGTTTAAAGTTCGCCTTAACCCCAAGAAATGTGTTTTTGGGGTAACATTTGGAAAACTCTTGGGGTACATTGTGTTAGAAAATGGAATTGAAGTAGATCCTACCAAGGTACAAGCAATCATGGAGATGCCTCCTCCAAGGAATATCAGTCAGTTAAGGTCATTACAAGGATGCCTTCAATATATACGAAGATTTATTGCATAGTTGGTTGATAAGATTCTACCTTTCACACATCTCTTACACAAGAATGTTCCTTTCAAATGGGATGAGAAGTGTGAAATGGCCTTTCAATAGATCAAACAATACCTAATGAATGCACCAGTTCTGGTCCTACCAAATTCGGATGAACCTCTTATCTTATACATTGCTGCAATGGAGGTATCTTTGGGTGCATTGTTAGCACAGGAAGACTCTATAGTGAAGGAACGAGCCATTTATTACATCAACAGAATGCTAACAAGTCATGAACTTAACTATACTTTCATCGAAAAAGCCTGTCTAGCCGTGGTTTTTTCTTCACAGAAGTTTTGACACTACATGTTAACTCATACAATCAATCTTGTTGCTAAGATTGATCCACTCAAGTATCTATTAAGCAAAGCTACATTGAAAAGAAGGCTAGAAAAATGGGTCATGATCTTAAGTGAGTTTGGCATCCATTATGTTGATCACAAAGCAATCAAAGGACAAGTTATCACCGATCAACTAGTTGAAGCACCATTACAAGCAGAGCATCCCATGCACATTGAATTTATATATGTTGATGTCTTCATTATAGAATCCAAACAACCATGGTCATTATACTTTGATGGTTCTTACACTCAACATAGATCGGGGGTAGGCATACTCTTTGTTACCCCTCAAGGACACAACATTCCTCGGTCATATAGACTAATGTTTCCATGCACTTACAACACAGTTGAATATGAAGCTTTAATCACTAGACTCAAGATAGCATTGGAATGGAGAATCATAAAACTAAAAGTCTATGGTGACTCACAATTAGTCATTAATCAGATCAATGATGATTATCAGACCAAAGATGAAAAAAAAATTCCATACAAGAAAATGGTTGATGACATCAAGAAGTACATTGTGGATATTAAGTTCACACAGATCCCAAGAATTGACAACAGAGTAATTGATGCTATGGCCACGATCGCCTCATTACTACAACTTCCAGAAAATCAGGCTCGCTATGAATTTCTAGTGGAACAATCATTTACACCTTCCTATGACACTCCCAAAAGCCAAATCATTTTCCATTTAGTTGGATCTGATTCACCTTGGTGTGGTAAAATCTATGCCTATCTAAAAGATGATATCCTACCACTTGACTTATCCTCAAACCAAAAGTGCAACTTCATTCACCAATCCTCTTGCTATACCCTTATTGCTAACATTCTTTATCACCACGGTCTTGATGGTACACTTCTCCGATGTCTCGAACGTGACAAATTTGACAAGGATTTACAAGAAGTTCATGGTGGCATTTGTAGAACTCATTCAAGTGGACTGAATTTATCTAAGAAACTTATTAGAATGGGTTACTTCTGGCTGACTATGGAGAGGGAATCATTCACTTTCATGAAGAAGTGCTCTAAATGCCAGATTCATAGGAATATCATTCATTCTCCTACACAAGAACTTCAACCATTCGTGACAACTTGGCCATTCTCTCAATGGGGGTTATACTTAATGGAAAAATTCACCCTCCACCATCAAACTGGCACAAGTTCATAATCACAGGGACAAAATACTTTACCAAGTGGATTGAGGTGGTACCCCTGACTAAGGTCACTAGCAAACAAATCTCATCATTCATACTCAACTATATCATTTGTCGGTATGGCATTCTCAAATCCATTATTACGGATAATGGACTATTGTTCAAGAATCAGGATGTTGATGAACTTTGTGAGAGATTCCATATTTAGCACAAATATTCAACACCTTACTATTCACAAGGGAATGGCCAAGCAGAGGCCTCAAACAAAACTATATTGAATATCTTGAAGAAAATTGTGAATGATGGATGGAAAGATTGGCACGTTCAACTCAATCCCGCATGATGGGCCTATAGAACTAGCAATCACATGCCAACAGGAGCAACACCATATTCTCTTGTCTATGGAGAAGAACCATTTTACCACTAGAGGTTGAGATTCCATCACTCAGGGTATCATTGAAGGGTCTCACAACTGATGATGAATACAGAGTTTCCCAACTACAAGAGCTAGAACTTCTTGATGAGAAGAGACAAAGAGTAGCATATCACTTGAAATCATATCAATAGATGATGTCTCGAAGATACAATCACAGATTGAAGCCACACACCTTTTAGGTTGGTGATCTTGTTCTAAAGGAGAACCCACACAATCATCAAGATACAGAAAAGAAAGGTAAGTTCAAACCAAATTGGCTGGGTCCTTACGTTGTCATTGCAGTTTATGGTTCAGGAGCATACAAACTATCAACGCTAGAAGGAGACCTATTTGAAGAACCTATCAACAACATCCACTTGAAGAAATATTATGTCTGAATCATTCATCATATCCATAAATGTCCTAAGAAAAAAAAATCAGAAAAAGTCTTGAAAAAAAGAAAAAAAATCAGAAAAAGTCCTAAAATAAATAAATAAATAAAAATACAAAAAAAAACAAAAAAAAGAAATCAAAAAGTGCAATAAAACAGATAGTGAAAATCTAGCAAACAGATGCTATTTTTATCTAGCTAGTTCTCCATCTATTAGCTCATGTTCTGCATTAGCTTTTCAACCATCATTCATGCATCTTTTCGCCATCATCCTAGGGTCATATTAGTATCATAATGCGATCATTTTCCTAGAGCGATAACGTCTTACCATGGCTTGATCATTGTACATATCTTTTTAGCAAGTTGTTTCAATACTAGGGGAAAACATTGACAATACTGGGGGCAATCAACTTTTAGGTTCCATAGATACAGCAAGACAAGGACATCAACAGTTTCACAATCATAAGCACACAAACAATCAAATCCTGCAAACAATATCCAATCATTGATTTGTATCACAACAATTATTAGCAAATTTCATATCATGACTTGATTATCTGGATGATCTAAATCTAAATAATGTTTGGAATATTAGTAGCATAACATTGAACAATGGTTGTTTTATTTTTTGATATCATCTCTCTAGAGCACACTTGATGATGTACTGAACTAGAGTGGCAAGGAAAGAGAATGATTTTTCTTTTCTCTGTTGTCTTAAGAATTAACTATCAGTATGGTGCAATTTTTTTGCAAGACATGGTTTACAAAACATATCATTGATGACATTTCTAAATTTGCATCAAAAAGAGGTTAATCTATGTCTGTTTATGCAAGAAATACTCAGCTCATCTTGGTTCAATTATACCTTGATGCTTGTGTTCACTTACTATATCAAATATCATGAAAGTTGTACTCAGGTCATCATTGGTGCAAATTGACCCTTTGATGCTTGTACATACTTCCAACATTTTAAAATTCTCTGTGATATTCAAGAAAGCTTACAATTGGCTCAACAAATGGATGGTCTTGTTTAAGTTGCATTTCATTTAGATCATTGTAAATATTTGCATAATGGATTCACGTCAAGGGTTTCAAAGGCTAAATCAAGACATCAATGGTTGTTATGTCTCTTTGGATAGTTTGTGGAGGACATTTGGACATTCATCTTCATATCATCTTCATACCATTCTATCATTTATCCATTTCATATCATTGATCATTATCATTTCATCTTTCACATTCATGTCATATGCATTATCATCTCATTTATCCTTTCATGTCATTCATTCATCCATAATTATTCATTTCAAATCATTCATTATCATTTTCCTCTATCATCTTCATTGATCATTATCATTTCATTATCATCTTCATTGTCACTTCATTATCATTTCATGAGGTCCATTTCATTTAGCATTTCATTTATCATGTCATTCATCATTTCATCGCCATCTCATATCAACTAAGCATTCCTATTTATTATCATATTTATCATCTCATGTCATTTATCATCTTCCTTACCATTTCATTATCATTATCATCCATACATTCGTACATTTCCATTTTCACATTATTACATACATTTTCATAACATTTCATATCATATATGATATCATTTCAACACGCATTTTTATCATCATCATCCACCTGCATGACATCATTAGTACACATCATAAATTATTTTTCATCATCATCATATAAACATCATATCAAATCATCTTGCATATCATGTTACTCATCAAATCATTAAAACGCATATCAAAATCCATCACATCATGCAGAAATAAATGCATATCACATCATCATCTCATAAATGCACATCACATCATAAAAAATCATCATCGCTACATATCATTGCTCAACAAAAATAATACAAATGTCCAATGTCCAATGAAGCTAAAAATTCCAAAGAGAGATACAAGAGATATGACCAAAATAACGTATAGGCTCCAAAAATAATATACATTGGGATGTGTGAATGAATCAATAATGAGTCTCATAACTCTAACTGCTAGTGCCCCCTGATGGAGCTGGCCTCTATGGTGGAAGTCCACTACCTCCTGCACCTCCTGCCCCAGGATTTCTTTGTGGTCCTGACACACCTCGAATGTGCAAAAGGTCAATTAGAATCTCTCTATTTATCAATGACTCATATCATGCGATTTATCTATCAATGCCTCATATCATGCAATCGTGCCCTCTATCTTTCAGAATCTCAAATCAATCTATCAATCCTAATTTACTATTTGTTTTTGTTTTTCAATGAAAGAAAATTTATCAGACATCTAATCAAATCTTTACTATCTATCTTCATCAAGATGGATTTATCAGACATCAAATCAAATCTTTACTATCTATCTTCATCAAGATGGATTTATCAGATATCAAATCAAATATTTACTATCTATCTTCATCAAGATGGACTTATCAGACATCAAATCAAATCTTTACTATCTATCTTCATCAAGATGGATTTATTAGACATCAAATGAAATCTTTACTATCTATCTTCATCACGATGGATTTATCTGACATCGCATCATTTTACTATTTGCAGTTCAACCACAAATACAAATATGTTTCTATCATTACTATTTGTTTTCCTTTCGGGAAGCAAATTTATCAAAAATTCACTCATCATTTCATCATTTCCATCAAAAGGGGCGTCATTTCAATAGAGGCATCTCTATACATCATTTTTCGAGAGCTAAATCACTAAGTCAACGTCAACGTTAGAATTTCATCATCAAATCAATTTTTTCAAAAAAATTAAAAACACATATCATCATCCGTGATTTACCTCCCAATGGGGGCATACATCAATATTAGTCAGATTTTTCGATCAGGGGCAAATTTTTCAAAAGAAGAAATATTTTTCTTTGAAGCAATGTGTTTCACACATCACTTCAAAGAGGGGAAAAATGTATATGCATAAAAATGGTCATATCATTTAATCCTAACATTTAATCAAATATTTATTATTTAATTAATTTCTTTCTTAATTCCTCTACATATAAATAAATTTAATTTATTTATTTATATCGTTCACCTACTTTATTCTTCCACTTTAATTAAATAAATTCATTTTATTTAATTACCACTTTCGTAAGTCCACTTAATTAATTAAATAAATATCATTGTTTATTTAAATTAATTATCACATTTAAGTTTAATTAAATCTTTGATTTAATTGAATTTAATTCTCTTTCTTCTAGATCAAATATTAATTAAATATTCTTATTTAATTAATTCCACATGTCACTTTCCAAATCTTAATTAAATATTTTATTTAATTAAGAATCTTCCATTTTCTCCAAATCTTTATTAAATATTTTATTTAATTAAAAAAATCTTCCATGTCACCAATAAATGAATAACGAATTTAATAAATTCATTATTTATCTTCAAAATCTTTTCTCAATCTCACAAAAAGATGACTTTTACAATTCATCTTTATCATCTTTCCACGTGTCACTTTCCAAATCTTAATTAAATATTTTATTTAATTAAGAATCTTCCATTTTCTCCAAATTTTAATTAAATATTTTATTTAATTAAGAAAATCTTCCATGTCACGAATAAATGAATAATGAATTTAATAAATTCATTATTTATCTTCAAAATCTTTTCTCAATCTCACAAAAAGATGATTTTTACAATTCATCTTTATCATCTCCCATGAAAGAGGAAATTAATCTTCTTTTCTATCTTCCATCTGATTTACTCTCCATCCTTTTCATCTTACACCATTCGATCTGCCAAGAATTTTCACAGCCATTGATCATCTGTAGCCAATCAGAAGCTTTCAAAAACTCTATAAATACCCCTGCAAATCCAAGCATTGGTTCTATTAGCTCGATTAGTTGCATTCAGGTGATTAGCATTTTAGCATTGCCATTATTAGTTTTAGCATTCATGGCATTTCATAATCTTACATTCTAGTTTCTTTAACAACAATCATGTTTAGTTTAACCATGTTAATCACATAGTAATAGCATGTGTTCAATCATCATCTTCAATCTCATTCTCTAGGAAGACCATTTGTTGAGCCTAGCACAGGATCTGAGAGCAAGTTGGAATCAATGAATACACTAGAGATTAGAGGACAATGGAACATCTTTGAAGCATAAACAAAATTTTCTTTTTCTTTCGTTATTTTATGCTTTGATTTAAAGTTTCATTGGTGTGTTTGATTCACTTTGAATCTACATTTGATATACATAAAATCAAACACACACTATCTCAAAGGCATTTTCCCATGGTGGAAAATTTTCACTTGGGGAAAAAGTTGTGAAATGTAAGTAGTTGGAAGTTGCAAAGTGGTGCAACTTTCGTTCTACAGCTCGTGTGACCAAACAAACTATTCTAACGCATCTGAATAGGTATGTTTATGCTAGGAATGGTCCTCTTTCACACCCAAACATCCAGAATCACTTCGAGCTTCATTCAACCGGATCGATCCCTTAAGGGTCCAAAGTGCAAAATGGTTGCAAACTTTAGCATGTTGTTACTTGGATACCGCACGACACATAGAAAATTCTCGTTTAATCTTATGGGATCACATTGGTCCCCTCTATAATAACCTCTCTTATTTTTTCCATCTCGGAGGCATTTTCCTGTGGTGGCGAATTTTCACTTGGGGAAAAAGTTGTCAAATGCAAGTAGTTGAAAGTTGCAAAGTGGTGCAACTTTCATTCTGCAACTCATGTAACTAAACAGACTGCTCCAACACGTTCGAATGGGTACATTTACACTATACATGGTCCTCTTTCACACCCAAACATGTAGAATCGCCTTGAGCTACGTTCAATTGGATTGATCCCTTAAGGGTCCAAAGTGCAAAAGGGAAGCAATCTTTGATGGGTTATTAATCAAAAATCGTGATGCTTACGAACTGTCCATCTGAGCCTATGGGATCATGTTGGGCCCCTCTACAATAACCTCTCTCGGTTTTTGTTTTACCAGAGTCATTTTCTTGTGGTGTCCAACTTTAACTTGATGGGAAAAGTGTCAAATGCAAGTAGTGTAAAGTTGCAAAGTGGTGCAACTTTCGTTTTGCAATTCATGTGACCAAAAAAATTGCTCCAACATGTCCCGATAGGTACATTTATGCTAGGCATGGTCCTCTTTCACACCCAAACACACGAAATTGGTTTGAGCTACGTTCAACTGGCTTGATCCCTTATGATGGCATGCAAAACAATTGAAAAGAGAAACATATGCACAACGGTTGATTAGAATCCATTCTTATGGAATTCTATTAAGTTCCAAGCAACTTAGAAGTAGATTTCTGAAATAGGTCTGAACTTGCTCATACAAGGGTTTAAGTGTAATATGTTGAAATAGGCCATTCCACCTATTGTTCAGGTTGTGTCTCGGTGGAATGGGCCTGATGTAAGTAGGATAGGGAATAGGAATAATTAAATAGCATTGTTAAAGGCATTGGAAGATATTACTAATGCTACCCCTATTGAAAATTCAGAATTGAGGCCCCTTAAAAGCAAGGCTAGAAGAGGTGAAAAGAAGAAATTGCCTGAAAATAAGTTAGAATAGGTTGGAAATAGGGTGAGGTTGTGGAGTTTGATGTGTTCAAAAGGTATGCAAGGATACGGGAGTTCAAAAGTATGTTATGGCATGATGCCCTAGTTGGGAAAACAAGGCCTCGAATGAAAAAGAGAGGTTTGAGGGAGTAAAAGTGGGTAAATTCAGGGGGCAACATACTTTGGTAGTCAATTAAGTTTGTGCAGGAAGAATGGAGAGTGTTGGAAGAGGTTTTTAGGTTGTATGAGGTTCGGGTTCGGGTTTGGGAGTTCGGCTTGCCAGTTCAGCCAAAATTTTTTGGAGGGGGTTTTGGTTCATTTTGGGTTCATTCGTACAAAAAACATGTAAAAAATATACATATATATATATATATATATGCAGCCTAGAAGCATGAATTAGGATTATAATATCACATAACATCATATAAACAACAAAACCACCATAAACTTGAATGTCATTTAAAACATGCATGATAAATATTCATCGTTGAAACTTGAATTGTGGTAGCTTGATATACAAAGTCTATTGATGCTAGGGTTCAATTTTTATGATTTTGAAAAAAGAAGCCAACTGACTAGAGTTATCAACGTTCTTCAGAAATCATAAGAATTTGTTTAGTACACTAGCCATTTTGATGTCTTCTTGTAGTCTAAATTTTTTTTTCCTATCATTATTACATTAGCCTTGAGAGTGGTAGCTTAATATAGCTCCACAATACAAAATCTGGTTTCCCTGTGTAGTGTAACAGTAGCATAGGTAGATTTTTCTTTCAAAGAACCAAAGGATGACTGCACAATTGAAGTGTATAAACAAATATCCTTTTGTAATATCAAGGATACTTTTTGAAACTGCCATGCATTGCTAATCTAAAAGGAAAAGTCTTTTTCCTAATCTGTATGTAGCCATGCTTTTGACATTGTCAAAAAGAGTAAAACTTCTTGAATGATGCAAAGGCATAGCCAAGTAGATCTAACTCTTCACATGAGAGAAGAGAGATGTTGGAGAGTACATCAAGTCAGTGAGAATAGAAGTGTAATGTGTTTTAGTTTGTAGTATTCCTCTGTTTCTCTACAAATGTGTGATAAATTCTCAGTTCAATGATGCAGAACAATTTTTGAAAAAAGAAAGTTGTGTCACAATCCGCTTTCAATCTAACAAGCAAAATTGAAAGCTCAACCTCTTGTAATGAAAATGATTTTTTTCAAAATAAATGAATAAGAATGAGGTAGTTAAGGTTCTTGAAGTGATTTAAAGGTCACTTTTAGGGTTCCCTTGGGTGTGGGTCAAAGTCAAACTCCATAAAACATTAAAAAAATGTTCAAAAAAACACTTTTTGGATGCCTAGGCATGTGGGTTATGTCTTGGTTCGCCTAGGTTCTATGTCACTTCTACCCAGGTTCTCTTGGGTTCTGCTTGGGCAAACCAGACCCAAAAATGAAGGACCCTGGTCGAACCCACAGGCGAACCGAACTAGGACCCGCACTAGGAGCAAACCAGGACCAGAACCAAGGCTAAAATAGAAGAACCTAGTAACATAGATAATGTGTCAAGAAGTTAACTACTTCATCTACTCTGAATATTATGTTTTGCAAGTGTTGTGAAGATTATGTATCTTTTTCTTAATTGAGTTGTTCCAATCAAAGGATTAAATATATTGGAATCTTTTATGAATCATTTCATGGAATACCAATTGAAAATGTGTTTTTTGCTTTTAGATAAAGTTGTTTAGCATCAATCAA
>VDFB02245321.1:0-12395 GCA_007258455.2 Sequoia sempervirens | reverse complement strand
AGACATGTATACACAGAAAAGAGAACTACATGGATAGATGGAGAAATGAATACATGTATACATGGATGCATGCATATTTGCATATAGATACAAATGCATATGTTACATGGAAGCATGTATTCATATACACATGTAAATATGGATGAAAGCATATATGCATAAATGCATGTATGGACAATATGCATGAATGTATGTCAACATATAACTTTTAATTTTGTTATATTGGAAAATTAGCATTTATCTGTTTCTATTTATTAGAATAGCTTTATAAATCATTGTTGTTATAGAAAATCAGTGAAATGCAATCGCGTAGATTGATTAAATAAATTTAAGCAAAGGCATAGCTTATAAAATTGGTGAGTAGAGGTACGTAATCCATGAGTGCAAATTAAATGCATTGAAATATTAGGAAAATGCGAACACATAGAGAGGTCAAAATAATTGAAGCAAATGCATCAAATGGCATCTGGCTGGTGGGGAAGGCGCTGGAATGGCTTGGTGGCCATGGGTGGCCAATATACTTTGGCCATTTAATATAGATTTAAGCCAGTTGTAATGCATCACAACTACTTTGTGGATGCTATATTCTGTTGTACATGCTTCTGTTCTAAGGAAGAGTATTGTATACGCATGCACAAATGCATATGTGCATGTAGTACATGCACACATGCATAGATGGATGCATACACATATGTATGCAGACAGAGATAGATATGTTACAGAGAGAGGTGTGCAGATACATGGATGTGTAGAAATATGCATATATGCATCTGTAGATAGCAGAGACAAAGACAAATACATGGGTGCATGAGTCCATACATGCATATATACATGTATCCTTGCAAGATATCAATAGATACATATATACATGGATGTGTGCATGCAATTCATAGGTGCATATATGCATAAATTGATGTATACATGTAGCCATAGATACATCCATACATATATAGACAGATGCATGGAGAGATGGCGAGATAAATGCATCAATCGATATATGCATGATTGCATCTAGGGATACATAGATACATAATGAAATGAAGAAAAAGACACATTTATATATGCATATACGGAAGCATATAAAATTGAAATATGTTTAGCATATTGCAATCAATGAGTATTTAGACTGAACGCCTTGATAGTGGCATGTTAACTGTGTCATTGTTATCGAGTTTGTAGTGCTCATTTACCCTTGTAATAATGCATATGTAATTAATTAGGTAGCTGCTAAGTAGTCTTTAAATACATAACAATTAAAAGAAATAAATAATGATAATTATCGTTGTGCACATTTCAGCTATTAATCAAAGCCAATTAACAAAGTAGCAATGGAAAAGCATGTGCATGTTAATATGTTAGAGAGCATGTATTTGTGCATAAGTGTATAAGGATGCCATGAGTTGTGATTTCTACTTGCATGTAGTTGTATTAAACAATTAATAGTAAGTATAGAATGACCCCATCGGGTTGGGAACTGAAAGAAATAAAGGAAAGAAATAATTATAACTATCCTTCTGCAGATTTCACTTATTAATCAAAGCCAATTAACAAAGTAGCAGTGGAAAACCATGTACATGTTAATATGTTAGACAGTATGTATTTGTGCATAGGTGCATAAGGATGGTATGTATCTTTAGATTTTAGATTGCATAGGTAACATGTGCTTCATAGTCATCTAGTTAGGGTAATATGATCACTTTGTGCATATTGGTATTTAATTCTAGAAGTTGATGTTTCAAAAGTTATTTTTTTGATTTGGAAAGTGGTATTTAGCTGTTTTCTTGTTTGTGTTTCAAAGTGAATGCATTAAATGGCATGTGGATTTATCATGTAATATAGATTTAAGTGACTAGAGATGCATTGTGATTACTTTGAGCATTTCATGTTTGTTATTCTGCAGATCTGTGTAGTCACAAGAGATGTTGTTGCTGCAGTGTCAAGACCCAGAAATGAGCTACTTGATACATGTATCCATAGATACATGGATGTGGACATCTATCATGGTATCCATAGATGCGTAGATACATGTATCTATGAATAGATGTATCCATAGATACATCGACACATATATGGATAGATGCATGTATACATATGTACATAGAAGCACAAATACATATATGCGTGGATGCATCTATAGGTAGAAGAATACATAGAAACATAGTTGGATGGATAGATAGATAGATGCATAGTTGGATACATAAATGCTTAAATATGCATGTATGGAAATATCCATGGATTGCATATGAAGTTGCATAGATACATATATCCATGGGTGCATGTATACATAGATGCATGTATTGTAGTACACATGGATGCATGTATATGTGTATCTCTGGGCAGGATGCATGGATGCATGTAAATAGAAGAATTTTGTCAAATGTTATAGCTATTGTCCTCATAGGCACATATGCAAAAAATGGAAGCATACAAAAGGCAAGTGAACTGTTTGACAAAAGTCGTGGAATAAATGTGGATCCATGAAATGTGGTTCGGAAGGGATTATGTAAAAACCCTTTTGTCTATTCTGTTGACTACATGTGAGCCCTGTAAAGACTATATATCTTCAATTGCTGTAGAGCTGTGCCATAGAGAGAGCTTTAGAACCAATGTGTTGTTAACCTGTGCTGTAATGAGAAGTTTGGAACAATGTAAACCTAAATTCTGCAATTGTAGCAAATTTTTCAAGAAAAGAGTACAAGGTGAGTTTCTAGAATGAACCTTTTTCTTTGTTTACAATTGTGAAATGCAAGTAGGGTTTCACAGTGCTTTAAGGCATTCTTATAGTTTGATTATAAATTCATATTTTAAACTACTTTTAGTATTATCTATTTAAATTTCTTGTTGAAATGAGAAGGTTTCATCTGCGTTTGATAGGAATTATGTAGAAACCCTCTTGTCCATTTTATTTCATGCATGTGAGCCCTGTAAAGTTTATATATATTTGATTACTGCAAAGCGGTCCCATAAAGAGAGCTTTGGAACCAAAATTATGTCAATGTGTGCGATAATGAGAGTTTTCTCCTTGAACCTTGTTATATATTCAAAGACTAATTAGCAATTCAAATAGCGTCCCCTTTAGTCAGATGTCATCCAATGCATTGAGTTTGCATCAATGAATTATGTACCTTCAACCACTAGTTTTAATCAAAGTATGCATATGGATTCACAATCAAAAGCTCTTTCCTGTGAACCCATTTTTAATTTTCCTGTGCATTTGCCCAGAATGCTTTTAACCGGCAGCATCGGCCAATCACATTTCAGCATATAACATATTACTTATTTTTTTGTATAGTTTGAATTTGGAGAGCTATTTTTAATATTGGAAAATTAGCATTTATCTAATTTTCATTCATCCTGAGTAGCTTTATAAATCATTTTTTGTTTTTAAAATTTGAAAATGCTTAATGCATAAATTGATTAAATAAATTTAGGCAAAGGCATAGTGTAAAAGTTGGCGGCTAGAGGTACGTAATCCATGAAGGTAGATTAAAAGCTTTAAAATATTAGGAAAATGCGATCGCAATGCATGAATGCAAATTAAATGCATTAAATGGCATATGGCTGGAGGTGAACACGCTGGAATGGCTTCGTGGCCACGCGTGGACAGGGTACTTTGGTCATTTAATATAGAGTTAAGCCACTTGCTATGCATCTTTATTACTTTGTGTGTGTTGTTTTTGTGTTCTGTAAGCCTGTGTTCTCTAAACCTAAACTCTGCAATTGCTTTGAGCTTTTTCGCTATGATGAAAGCATAAAGGATAAAGGAATTTTGTGAACTATTATAGTTAATGTGCTCATAGGCACATATGCAAAATATGGAAGCATACACAAGGGAAGCGAATTGTTCAAAAAAACTCCTCAAAGAAATGTGGTCCCATGGAATGCAATAAGTGTTCATAATGGACACTTTGGTTTTCACAAGTTAACTTTGTCAGATAATGCAATTTGACATGAACAATGTTGAAGCCATGACACGAACAATAGAACTATTCAACACTGAACTCTATGCTTGTAATAATTATTGCAAAAGCTGTAAATGCCATAGATGAAATAATATGAATAAAATTTTAGTTTCTGCTTTTCTTGAAGTGCAATGAAAAAACTACTATAAAGGCATAACACAAGGTTGTGTAACATATTGCCACTCCTGTTTCTAATTTCTTTCTTGGACATGAATGCTTTACACATTTGATTGCAATAGTAACATGTCTACGAAAATGGAACAATAGAGATCATAAATCAGTAGTTTTAAGTCTGAGTATATATGTATCTTGATACATATAAGCTCGATTTGGCATTTACGAAAACAACTGTTATCTACGGTGAAAGAGCTAATTAGTGTTCCTATATGCGATATCCATAGAACAGAATAAATTGCTACAAGGCTAGAGTGGCACATCCATAAATGCATGGACGCATGTATACACAATTGCATACAGGGATATGTAGAAGCTTAGATGAATACATGCATACATGAATATGTGCATATGTGCATATGGACATAGAGGCATATATACATGTAAATATGCATATATGCAGCGAAAGCAACAAATGGATTTCTCTATACAGGAATGTACTTTATACATTAGAATGTGTGATGGAAAAGTGACTATAAAGTACAATGCATAAAAGCAGTGTTGAGACTTGGTTGCATTAACAGCATAAAATGAAAAAAGTTAGAGGAAAATAACTATTTATTGCCTCAAGTAATTTGTTTATGGGTGTGGAGTGTGCAACCATAACAAATTCTACTCAGTCACCGTAAACTCTCGAAAACATAACAAACAGAGAGCAAATATTGAAAAAGCTAGAAACGAAAGAATGCAAAAGGAAACATTTAAACTATATAGTTTGAATGGCATTATGCATAGAGGGCTAATAATTATTGAACATATATGTCGGATGTACATAGAGAACCACTGTCTTCGTAGGTGCAAAAACAAAATTAGATTTTCAGATGTCCATATTTGAGAAGACTTTAACATAGTAACCTATAAAAGTGTCTAAATGTATAATAGCAATAGAGTATTTTAAAACCAAAGATGTCTTTAACATGTCAAAACCAGTGAAATGTCTTGGAGCATGGAAAGGAAAAAAAGTTAAAGTCTGAACAATGTAAATCTGTACTCCTGTATTCCTAGTTTCTTGTAAAGCCAAGAAAATGCTACGTATTAGAAACATAGTTTGTATGGATGGTGATTTGAGGTGCTGGTTCACAAGAGAAAAAGTTTACATATGAATGACTTTATTACCTTCTGGTGATGTTTCCTGTCTATTTATCAATGCAAATGGCTTCAACAATGGCATTGTTTTGGTCAAGGCTAAAATGTCCTTCAGCGCTGAAGTCCCGTAGGATGAATATCACTGCTGACTTGTCCTTGATATAGTCTTCATAGCTGAGGTTTTGCAGTGTGGGCAATAGACGGTGCATGGTGACCTAGTCAATTGAAGACTAAATTGTTTGATTGTCATAAGTTGTAATGATAGTTTTAAGTTGCAAACAAAATGTATAATTGACTTGTTGGTTGCACTGTTTGCAGTGAGCAGTTTTTTCTTGGAGTGTGCCATAAGCAGTGAATTTGCATTTGCATTTTGGACAGCATGCATGAAATGGATTGGAAAATGCATTTGCTGCTTTTAGAGTACCAGAAACCTATAGAATATGGTTCAAAATTGTTAGAGGAGACAAAAAATACAGGTTTGGATGCAATAGTTTAAAAAAAAAATGAATGTCATTACCTTAAAAGTTGAATGTAGTAGGCTGTTGAGTTTTTCCAAGCTTCTTTTGTCATTCAAGTTACAGATGAATGTTGACCGACATGTGTGAAACGTGTTCTTTTGATCTATTTTTCTTACAACATTCTTGAAAATCATTGCAAGTGTTTTATTTGTATGCAACTGGTCTTCGATTGCAAAGTATTGTTGCTCATATGTTGACCGTAATAGCACCTGCGATTCAATGAGAATTAGATTTTGTTACGGAAATTGTTATAGAGACCACTGTAGAATGAGAAAAGGTTGAAACTGAAAGAACAGGAAAAAATTTTGTAGACCAAAATACCTGTGCTCTGTCTATGTCAGTGTGGCCATCTTTGATGTCAACTGCAAATTGGGTACCCATTTTCTTGGCACCAACTACTAGCGCAGCTATTGTGCCAGCTAGGTACTCATTTATAGTTGTTAGCAGCTGGCTGATAGTCGTACTTGGAATGAATTTGTACTCTTGACAGAGGCGTGGGATGTTTTAAGTGGTGCTTATGTTTGTTAAAATCAAAATGCAATCACAGTCACCTCTGTCATAATCTGTCCTAGGTGCAACTTGAAAATTTGAGATTGAGATAGCTGACCCCAGGACTATTTTAGGCTCATGTTTACACACAAGGTTTCCACTAACATTTAACGTGATTGTCATTTCTGCTTTATGATCTGTTAAATCAGCACACAACATTTCCCGTGTTTTGTTGGCCTTATCCAATGTTGCTTTGTAGACAACAAGCACATCACCTTGGAAGGTGTCCCCAACTCTTTTTGCATTTAGTTGTTCGATTGAAACAATCTTAGGTTTCTTGACTCTTGTCCTACAAGGAACAAGGATAATGTCAATTGAATGCTAATTTAATATTAGCAAGCTGGGAAAATGGCAGTACAATGAAGAACCAAGCACTTTACCGTTGTGCTGACTCTTCTTGTGCAATTTGCACTTGTTTTGCCTATCTTTTTGATACATCTTTTGGCGTCCTACAAAGAATTGGAACAATGTTATTTGAATATTTGTGATTTGGGTGAATGAGTATGAAGGAATAATACTATGAGTGCTTTACCGTTGTGCTAATTCTTCTTGTGTGGTTTGTATTTTCTTTGACTGTCTTTTAGTTTCATCCATAGATCTCCTACAAATAATGGATATAGCATTGAAAAAGGCATTGCAAAGCATAAGAGTGATATAAGGCTATAAGTTCTATAAAGTTGAATTTGTCTATTGGGAAACATGCAATTTTAGGAAAATTGGATTGTGATCAGTCCAATATGCTTCTGATTTATAGATAGAGCATATATTTGTAGTCGTGTTGGACCAAATGTGGTCAATGACTGACTTGCCCATGCTGTGTTGTTGGTTCAACATAAATTGTATATTGTTCTGCTGCATATAACTGTGAAGTATTTTTTTGCTTCTGCTTTCAGAAAACATGTTCACATTAAAATCGCCTAAGATGTACATGTTTTCTGAATTTGTGGATGCAATAATTATTTGCAAGATTGCGATTACTTCGTCTATGGCAGTTGTAGGTCTTGCATAAATATTACAAACATTGAGTTCATTGTTAGATAGCATTACTGTTGATGTGATGGCTTCAATATTTGATGTTTCATGTTGTTTTGTTTTTGACAAGAATAAATGTTTCTTGGTTTAAGTTGCTATGCCATGTATGTTATGTACAGAGAAGCTATCAAAATACTGCAACAAGATATTTAGCTCAAAGGGATGCATATGTGTTTCTTGGAGACACAAGATATCATATTGCATTATGCCATAGTCATTGACAATGTCTTTTGCATGTGCTTTCAAGCTACGAGTGTTCAATGTACATAGGAGCATATGTGATTTGTTTTCTGAACATGTGCTTTGGTTATCAAATTTCCATTGTGCACATGTCTGGAGATGAGACATTTCTAGTTGTATTTTGTCTTTAACTTTGAAGTTTTTTGTAGTTAAAGGTTGTAACAAAAATAATGATTCTACTGATTTTGTTCATGACAGAACTATATAGGTTAGTCCATGCTGTCTAATGCCTATGGGATCAAAAGCCAAGGCCTCCATTATTAATCCTTGGGATCAATGTATGGTTCGTGCACACGCTACTTGTATTGGGAATTGTTTTCTAATTGTAATTTTCTTGTTTGTTGTTATTTTCTGGATTGGCCTAGCAATGCATTGTATAGGCACCCAGTCTTTGTCAATGATAGTAGAATAGCATTGTGCTAGTTTTGTGCATTGATGATGTCCGATTGATGGGTCATTAAATTTAATCCAGACAATATCAATATTGTTTTGTGCTGTATATGCTTTAAAAATTCCGTCTGAACCATTGACGAGGCCATCTTGAACATTGTAATTGCCTGCATAAAGTTCAACAAGAATGTTTGGTTTCAAGCATATTTGTGATGGAAGTGTCATTGTGTGAATGTATACTCGTATTGCATTAAGGTCCTCCTCAAGTTCATCTATTGCATCTAGCACTATCATTTGGGTTGGAATGATTGATAGCATTTTGTTGTTATGTGCTTGAACATCAATTCTCCTATAGAAAAGGTGTGGAAGCAATGGATCAAATGGTACAGGATGAAAGAAAATTTTGTTGAGATAGTCTATGTCATGAGTTGTCTGAATGCCTACTCGTAGTCTATTAAGGATTGAAATAAATATTTCATCTTTTTGTCTCATGGTAGTCACTAATGAATAGCATTTTATGTGGTCTTTCCAGAAACTATAAGGCATTAAATCAATTGGAGTAGGCCTATTTTCAAAAACCACAGAGTCAAGGACAGGTTGTGCCTGGTAAAGGTCACCACAAAATATTGTATCAAGGTTTCCAAAGTATGTTGTAGGCATTTGCATTATGTCTCATAGTCTTCTATCAATATACCGTAGGAATGTTGAGCCAACTAATGATATCTCATCTATAAGAAGTATGCGCAATTGATCATAGTGCTTTGACATAGTGTCAAGCACTTCAGTGTTCAGAGGCAGGAATTCTGATGTATTAAAAGGTATGTGAAATGTTGAATGTAATGTGAATCCCCCTATGTTATATGCTGCTTTACCTATATATGTAGTTAATAAGCCCTTGGGTTTGTCTAGATTATTGTCAATAGAATTGCTATACATGCGAATGAGAGCTTGGTAGATGGCCTTTGCTATAAAAGTCTTTCCTGTTCCAACTCCCCTAGTCAAAAACAAGTGCAATGGCTTTTGTGGATTTTTCATCTTTTTTATGAGAACATCTTTAACAATTGCTTGTTGTTCTTTATTTAACATTTGTCTTAACTTGTAGTATTCATTGTTATCTATAATCTGTGGGTGCTTTGCAATTTCAAATCCATTGGAATGCATGGTATTTGGGTTAGAATGACCTATGTTTGGAAGGTTTGTTTGTATGTCATATATTTCTTTCTGGTGAAGCTTTGCTTGGATTGGTAGGTCAATGAGCTTTTCATCTTCAAGAAACTAAAGATCATTTATAGCTTTGTCAATGTCACCCCATGCGGAGTTTGTGCTGTGGATGAACTTTGCACTATTTGTTTGAATGGTTTGTCCATGGTACATGTATGCATGTTCCCAAGAGTCAAAGTTTTGTTTGAGTGTATGCTCATTAATGGTAAATGGAACATAGAGAACCAATTGCTCTCTACAATGATTCTCTATATCAAAGTGTTTGTTGAAATTGATAAACTGTATAACATTGGGTTTGGCCTTTGGTTCAATTGTAGCACTATATTTGTTGTATCTTGAAACAAATTCTGCAAGACATATGTCCACCATTGTTTCAGGGCATTTTAAATAGTAGTCTATAATAGATTTTGCAAGAACATTTTTTGATTCATCTGGCTCATTGCTTAATTATTGTTAATGATTTTAGTATAATGTGTAATCATTGTCGACGTAATAATGAATATATATTTTCTTTGAACTGTAATTTCTAATGGAAATGACAAAATAATAAAAATTGTTGTGATGACATTTGTTGCAAGTTCAACATGGCATTTCCAAGTTTACTTACCATTCATATTTCATCAATATTGTCTTGCTTGTGGTCTGTACGTATCCTTTTGAATGCATATGTCATTGACTTGTCTACTTTTTCAATATATGAGCTACAATACATTGCAGCAGCATATGCATTGAGGACAAACTATGCATCTGTATTAGCCTTCCAAAGATCCGAATTTTCCTTGAAAAACTATTGTTCCATATTTGTGATGGTTTCTTTGTAAAAAAAAGTGTAAGCCCTGCTTAACTGGAGCCTCAAAGCTTCAATGTATTCATTGTCAGTTAAGTTTATTTCTTTTAAGAACATTTGAAAAGTGAATGTTTCATCATAGTTTGCTTTTTGGAGTTTTGAAAAGATGTCAGTGGCATTTGCAGCTATCACTTCAGTCTTTTGGAGTATTGGTAAAAGTATAGTTGACTTTTGCATTGGTGGGAAAGGAAAATTGTATCTACAAAGTCATTTTCTTGATCTCTTGCATTTCTTTGTATGACGATGTTTGTGTAGCATTGCCAAAGCAGGTTCCAACTTTTCGGTGTCGCAAGTAATATACTTATCAACAAAAGCTATGATGTCCATGTTGTTATTTTCTATGTAGATTGGTGCATTTTTAACCCATATGAGGAAATGATCATGTTCATTTCCTCGATTTTGGAACTCAGTGACTAAGAAGTAATCAATGACATTTCCAAAGAAAGAGTCATTTGTAAGTATCAATTTTTTTATTGCATTTATTCTATGTTTATAGTAACATGCACAAGTGATAGGATCTTTCTTGATTAGTTCAAATTTGTCAATGTGTGTTGGGTCATTAGATTCTTGACGGTTTTGTGCTGATTGGTGTAGATTGTGCAACTCTTGTAATGTTTGAATTAGTGGATCCCAATTTTGCTCAGCACTAGTGAAAGTGATGAAAAATGTCGGTGGTCCTAATTGTCGAATCATAGCAAATACATTTTTCTTAAGTTGTTGTGAATAGTCTGGAGAGATTCTTATTCTTTTGAAATCAACATATCCAATATCTGATTTAAGAATTTTTTCTAGATTTGGTTTGTGTTTAATGTCCTTTGCAAATAGCTTTCATCCTTTTAACTGGCCTTTCCAAATTCTTATTGTCATTGTAGACAATACTTGTTGTATTAGTACCTTAATAGCTTTGAAAAAAATGTTTGTTGTATGATATGCAAATTGTCTTTGTGATTGTAAGAGCTCCCAACATACTATTTTCTGATATGTAAAGTTTTTTACAATGTCATTATCACATGGTTTTCCAAAGAATAAAGTTGGGAAATTCATTCTTCAGTGGCATACATGTCCTAAATATTCCAAATGATACTTTGTCCTCCCAGGTGCAATTTTTATAATCTGAGTTCTCCCATGTTATGGATACTTTCTAGACTCAAGAAATCCATGTAATTAATGTTTCATGGGTTTTCATTTTTTATTTCCACTATCTGATTCTGTTTCACTTGTATTTTGTGGACTATTGTCTTTGTTTTCTTGAGTGCATTGGAGAACTTCGTGCCAATCTTGGTTTATGTGGACTTTGTGCATTTTGTATAATGGTCTCCTTGTTAATTGAGTCAAAGCTTGCATGATGACATTTGGGCGCACCATTCCTTTTTGAAATGCATTTTTGTATTGTAAGCGCCTTTTCAACGAAACAACAATTGTTTGTGTGTTGTTAATTGATTGTGGTAATGCTCTTTGTACAATGTTCATGTCAACATGAACATTTATAATAGAACCTGTTAGGCCTATTTGAGACCTTTTGAACCCTAGTTCCCAAATCTGTGCAAATGCAGTTCTAAGTGAGACAAGTCATTCTTTTAGCTGAGTTAAATTTTACACATAGCACAATGGTCTATTAGTTCTTATTTTCTATGGGGTAGCATACTTTGGAATAGTGGATTGTTTCAATGCAAAGTAGCATACATGGCATATGAAATCTGTGAATGGTAAGGAATCTGATTGTAGTAGCTTACAATATAGTTATTTTTGTTTTTCTTTGAATGTCCTGATGTCCTTGTTCAAACAGAGCACTTGGCAAATTGCACATGGGTATTTTGGTGTATCTTGTATTGTTGTTTTATAAATTTCTATTGGTGACAATGTTTTTTTTTTCTTTGGACTGGTAGGTATACTTTCTTTTTGTTTTTCTTTTCTAATCAATTTCTTCAGGTGATTAAGTCTTATTGTTGATTTATGTTTAAAATTGTTTGTTGTGACAAATGGTATCAAATTCTTCTTGTTTTTTGGCAAAACATGTGTCTTGTTCAAGTAAGTAATTTTGTATTGTGGACCGCTTCTGATCAACTTTTTAAGTTGGAGTAAGCTTGTTGAGCATTGGCGAGTTAGATTTTGGGCTTTGATTCTTAGAAGCGGCTCAAAATGTCCAGCCAGAGGGTTTGTATCATGGAACAGTATAGAGACTGATTCTTTATATCCAGAATCATTAAAATCTAAGTACTTTCTTGATGTTGTCAATGACCAAAGGCTTATTTGTATTTTCAACCATTTGGATATCCAGTGAATGCAGAACAAGTCACCCCACAATCCACATTCACTATGGTCTGTGCATGGTCTTGTAGACAATCACATTTTGTGGAAGTATGTTTCTTGGTCATG
>VDFB02245314.1:0-16276 GCA_007258455.2 Sequoia sempervirens | reverse complement strand
GGTACTTCCTCACTTCTCTTTTGGGAACACTGTCTTATCCATAAGATCTCCCAATCATTGTGAATTTTAAATTCACTTTTATTCCTCCAAGGAATATTCTCTTCCCCATGTGATCATTGAGTGGTCACATCAAGGTACTTTCATGTACCTCCATCACATGTCCTTCTTCCACCTCACCTACACCTCATCACATTCTTGACCAGTTCACATTCCACATGTCAAGATGTGAGGGCTTGTGAGTCCTCAACTCACCATAGCCCTTAATGTTGGCCATGGTGGCTCAATCTTGACCATTGAATTTTCTAAAGAATTCAATTGCCTCTATAAATACCCCCTCTTCTAATGCATTTTATAACATTTAGCCATTTGCACTCTTATGCTACTAAATTGATCTCTCAACTTGCAAGCATTTTCACCCACCTAGCCAATCCACTTATCCGTAAGCATTAACATTCTATCACATAGTTCATCTTGCATCTAGCCATCTTCATAGTCATCCAAGGAGCACATAAGCATTCAAACATAAAGGGCCAACCAAGGAATTGCAGCACAAATAAGGTATAATCAATTTTGTCTTCATTTTATTTTCATCTTCTTTCTTTGTGTTATAATTTCTTAGGATAATCTTTGAAGTGTTCCTTCTGTTTTTCTTTATTTCATAATAGTTAAGTTTGCACACTTAGAATAGGTTAAAACACTAGGCTCACAAAGTGAAAAATCAAAAAAATCATATAATCTAAAAAAGTACAATAAAAACAAGTAGTGAAAACCTTGTAACAAGTGGTATTTGTGATAGATTAGATTTTCCATCTATTTGAGCATGTTGACTATTTTCTTTCACTATATTTCTACATGTCATCAATAAAACTCATGTACATATTTTGGCATCATGGTCATGTCTCACCCTAGACTAGGGCTAAAATCCTGAACTCACTGGGGGAAAATAAACTTTGAGCTTAAACCAACAGACAAAAAATAGTTAGAAAATGTCACAAACACAAAGATCACAACAAAACAATCAACATTGAACATACATCAATCATCCAATGTATCACAAACACACATCCATATCAAATAGCTAAAATAAATCAATCAAAACAAAACAAATTTAAATGGATGATGTTCTTTTGAATCATGGTTTTATCACGTTAGCATTAATGTTCAACTATTGTACTTTGATTTTTTTCATCATATCTCTGGAGCAACTCAATGATGTCCTAGACTAGAGGAGCTAGGAAGGAGTATGATTTTTCTTTGTCTATTGTCTATGATTTAATCATTAATATTGTGTAAATTGTCACAAGACATGCTCTACAAAGTATCATTGATGACATTCTGAATTTTTAAAGGAACATGATTAACTATTGTTTGTTCACGTGAGAAATTCTTAGTTCATCTTGGTTTAATTATACCTAGATTCTTGTGTTAAATTGTAATATCAAAAATCATGGAAGTAGTACTCAGGTCATCATGGTCTAATTATACCATCAATGCTTGTACTCAATTTCAACAATTTAAAGGCTCAATGATGATAAAAAGCACAAGAAATTGACAATTACAATGACAAAATTTGCATATTAGATTTGCATGGTAAATTAGATTGTGTCTATACTAGACTTGCATCTATATTTATGGGTTTTCCAAGGATGGCACATTTTTCAAAATAATGTTACCACTGTCATTAAAAGATTGAGTAAACTTGACATTAAAAAGAAAAAATCATTCTCATGTAGTTGCATAATCATTTGCATATCATATCATACATCAGAAAACCATCATATCATTACATCACATATATTTGAATCAAGAAAAAAAAAAAGAAGTTTATTACCTATCATTTACATTTTAAACTTCATCTCATATAGCAATCAAATCATATATCTGCATTCAGAAAACAAAAAACTAACATAAATTGTATCTCATTTGCGTAATCAAATTCATCCCATATAGTGTAAAAGAATCATGCATAAAAACTTATAGAAACATAAATCATGCATCATTGTTTAATCATGACATCATTGCATCCATACATAATCATGTCATAATCATATAAGCATCATATAAACATTATATAAGCATCATAACATAGAAATTAAATGCATCCATCATAAAATCATATAGACAACATATAGATGAATAATCATCATTGCATATCATATCATATAATCTCAAAATCATAATGTCAAAGTATACAATGATATCTAAATGTGGAAAAAGGTACATCATCAAAATGGTAGTGACTAATCAATGTCCCAACTAAATCATAGTATACAAAGGTCTCAAATACATCTCAAATGATCATCATGGAGCTATGTGGTGCTTCCCCCTGACGATGCTAGCCCTATACCTCCAACCATAATTGATGGTGCTGCCCCTAGATCCCTATGAGGTGGCCATGTAACACCTCTGTTGGTAGTCCTAGAATGTGTGCGAGCACTGATGGACTGTACATAACTCTCCTGACACTTTGGAGGAACCACCTCATGATACCTCAGTGTATAATACTTGGCCTCCTTGGCTGAGCACTGTACCTCTCTTAGATAATTAGTTGCACCCATACTCCTCAACTATCCTCTGCATCCCTTTGACCACTTACCCTTCCAACACACTACCTCATGGTGTCTCTCTATAGTAAGAGGGAAATTTTGCATTGCACTGATCCGCTCCTATTCCTACTCAGCATTTCTATCTCAGATTTGAGCAAGTCCTTTAGTGCTCCTAACCTATGATTACAAAGTAGCTATAAGAGTCCCAAGCACAGTGGAAGGCAACCTAATCTAAAACATGTTGTGGCTAGAAGCTACTAGTGATCACCCCTTCGAGGCACTCTAAAGTCTCAACATCCAGAATCACACCATCTAGATGATACCACATAGCATCCTAATGTTGTCCCTCTCTGGCCATCACCAAGGTAGCACCATGTGACTATCTCTAGGTCATCTATCACTCTCCTCCTCCTCTAGTACTCCATTTTTCCTAGCTTATGCTAGAAAACCAGACCAATGTATGCATGAACATATATGATCTCCTAATCGGCCATTGGTTCATCTACCATTTGATGAGTGATAGCCATATGCCCCCATGCCCATAACTGTATAAAGAATGTGACTCTAGATGAAAAACTGGCCCCTCTTAGATACATAACCTCGTGAAGATCATGGTATAAGTGAGCAAGAATGCATGATCCCAAATCATATTTGGTCCCTTGGGTGATCATGATCTCCAAAATCCTACCCCATCTGACTGAAAGTCCCTTTGACCTATGGTCAGGTCATGGAAATCCTCCAATAAATCCAACAGGCACAAATGGCAATGTCACATATGCATCGACCATCTCTCGCCATGGAATCTCATAGCTACAAATTGGCTCATCCTCAAACACTCTCTGAAGTGCATTGATGCCTCCTTGCTTAGTGGAATCATAAAAAACTAGCTCTCTGATGATATGAATCCTCAAAGATCTGATACAGGTCTGGTGTCACTGTCATCTCACCAATAGGCAAATGAAAGGTGTTATGATCACTATGCCACCTCTCTACCAAAGAAATCAGAAGTCCTCTATTAATTCTATGCTGGGGCATGTCAAACAAAGAATTCAATTTGCATCGTCCAATCACATTTAGATATGGTTGATTTAAATGTGGGATCAAATCCCAAGTCCTCGGGAAGCGCTCCCGAATCTGGAGGACTGACAAAGGATCCTATCATCATAATTTATAACAAATTAGCAAATCAATCAATCAATATCAATCAACCTATCAATCTAATCAGCTCTGATGATACCTTGATCAAATCTCGTGATGGTTTATAATTGCACCAAGTTGCCTATCATGAGGTCAATCATCACCAATTTATCATTGAACCTCACCTATAATGAGGTCAATCATCATTAATCTATCATTTATCCTCACCTATCATGAGGTCAATCATCATCAATCTATCATTGAATCTCACCTATCATGAGATAAATCATCGTCTATTCTTTCAACATCATGAAACATCATCAAATCAAAAGGCTAAGGTGGTAAAAATCATCGAAATCAATAAGTCTAATCTAATTTTCATCAATCTGGCCTAGATGCACTAAAACAGTGTCTCAAAGCACTAAAAACATGGATGTGCTAGAGAACTCTACTAATGCCCTATAATAGGGTCTCTATGCACTAAATTACCATATGAGTCGCTAAATTTCATCAATGCACTAAATCTTGGTATCAATGTGCTAAATGATTGGTTGTGCTACATCATTCATTTGATGTGCTAAAATTATCATCAATATGCCAAACTTATCATTGCACTAATGGAATCTATCTATCTGCTACAAAATTCATGCATGCACTAATTCCTTCTATGTGCTAAAACCTAGCATCAATGTGCTAAAATCCTAATCCTATGCACTAAAGTTCCCTATGTGCTAGAACATGAACCCTATGCACTACATCGATGAACGAATGCACTAAAACAAAAAAAGACCAAATTTAAACATGGAAAAAAATAGAGGAAAATGAAATTCAAATCACGAGAAATTTTTTTGGGGTACATACCAGAGTTCCATATGAGGCCGGGTAGTTGTGACGTCGCACGTGCTCAAATCAGTGGGTTTAGATCGAAATCACCATCTTGCTCAATTTGTGCTAGGTTGCTCAATCACTCTCAATTTTAAAAATCAAAATGCACAAATGAATTTCAAAACACATGTTTTAACCTTTTAATGGGTGATTAAGTGGGATTTTTAGTGGGAGTGATTTATTTTATTTTTTAAAGGAACCTTAATTAATCAATTCATCACTTGGCAGGTTCAACATCATTTTTTGGGAGATAAATCATTTCTATAGCATAAAATTTGAAACTCATCATCAAATCATTGAAAAATCATAAAAAATTTAAGAAATTCAAAAAAATCCTAAAAATTCAAAAATTCATCGATTTATCTCCTGAGGGGGCATATATCCATTAATCACTAAAAAATCAGTGTTTGGGGCATCAAAATAAAATTGTCAACATCACCAACAAGTTTTTCTTTGAAGCAATGTGTAAACACATCACTTCAAAAAGAGCCAAAATTTATACACCTAAAATCAGCCAGGATACTTAATTAATTAAATACAAGTTATTAAATTAATGAATATTTTATTTCGTCTACTTATAAATAAATTCTAAATTTATTTATATAGTTCATACTTTCTAATTCTTCCATCTTAATTCATATTCCTCTAATTTTAATTAAATAAACAAATGTCAATAGTTTGTTTTATTTAATTAATATCTCCTCAATAAATATGAATAATTCCAAAATTCAAATTTAGTCACATGTCTCCAAATTTTCCTCTTGTCACATCAGCAAGTGTCTCATGAATTTAAATATGCTTAATATTTAAATTAGAATTATCCTAAACGGATTCTAAAATTAACTTTGCACACTTGGCTCTTTCCATCATTTTATTCTCTCTTACAATTGGCATGTTGCTCTTTTAAAGAGAGCATCCTCCATGATTCCCTCTAACTTCTTCCTTCTTCTTCATCATCTCTCCAGCTGAAATCTTGACCATCAGTTGTTTTCACATCATAATATGCCTTGGAATTCATATAAATACATCATCATTATCCAACATTTGGCATCCCATCTTGAAAAAACTTACTCTACAGAAATTACCTTTGAGCATTTAGAACATTGGAGCATTTAGCATTTAGCAAATTTAGAGGCATTTTAGTTTGGAATCATGTCTTAGTTCATAGCTACATTTTCATTATCATAGTTAGCTTCATACAACCTTTCCACCATAACATTTAGCATCATTATCATAGTATTACCTTCATATGCATATAACAACATCAATATTATTATCATGGAATCAATCATATAGTTTACCATCAGGGTATGTGTAGAATCATGATGGGCCAAAAAGTGGAAATATGTTGGGTATGTGGCTGACGACTTTTTTTTTACCCAAAACATAAAATGAAAAGGGTTTTAGACTTCACATTTCCACCAATATAAAATTTATGTTTTGAACTTAATAAAATAATTATTATCTTATTTTCATCAGTTCACCAAAGTCTTGATTGATAGGATGTGATTGAAAAATATATAGCTTCAATTGTATCACTTTTTAATCAAATGCCTAACATTCCATGTGCTTCAATAATAGGATTAAAAAAATATGAAGTTTTGACCCAAGTTGGTTATTCCATATATGAATTTATATTTCAAAAGTTGTAATAAAATTCTATAAATGTTAATTATTTATTTGAAAATGAAAAATATGCAAACACGCATTGAGACATGAGTCCCCTTACTTATATTTAAAAATCCATAAAAATTATCATCTTGATGCAAATTAGGGTGGTTGGATAAAACACCTACTTATTTTTTCTTCTTTCCCTAAATTTCATTTATTCAATTACATTAGAAATTTCAAATTTCACCAAATAGATTTTTATTCTTTTTAATAAAACCTAGTAGCTTAGAACCATATCCAATTAACTCATGTGATTTTATTCTTACATTTTGGAAATAATAATATAGATAACTTATTCAAATTTTACATCAAGTTGCCTAATTCCTCGATTTTTGAATTTTTCACCACTTAAGGGAAATTTTTTCCATGATGATCTTAAACATACCCATCACGTAGGAATTACATTCTTGCATTGTATAGCATTCATTCTCTAATTTTTCATTCTAGAAGTCATAGTGTAAGAAAAATCCAAGAGCCATTATGATTCAAGGAACTCTAGAGATGTAAGTGTAGCTTCACATAAGTGGTTTACACTTTTGTGGAGGAAGGAAATTTTGAAATTTCCACACTCTTCATAGAAAAGTGGTTCAGCCGAACCATATGGCTCGACTGAACCATTTGAATGGTTCGGCTGAATCCCCACTGAGCCTAATAAAAAAAGTCATATTTAAGGTGGTTCGGCTGAACCCCTTGAATATGAAAAAACCAAAAAAAGTGCTTTCACTTTCACACTTTCACTGTGAATTACCAGTCACTGTCCCTGCGCGCGGCGAATAGAATCCGAACGAACGGCGACCCAACAAAATTTCTCACTGGCGAAAGAAAATTTTGGGTCCTCTCTTCAAACTTCATCATTCCAATTTGCATATCGACCGCTATTGAGCATGAGGTATTTAAAATTCCATTTTTTTTAGTTCAAAATGCATGTATTTGTTTAATTTCGAAACCCTATATGCAAATTTTTTTAAATTTGTTGAATTCAAATTGCACTTGTTTGATTGTTTGAAAGTTTTTAAAGCATTTTTAATATAGTATTTTGCTTCCCTGTTTTTCATAATCCAAGGGTTTGAGTAAGGAAAAACGAGTTTCCTCCGAAAGTTAGTGCAAAAAAACATTATAATGGCTCTCAAAATAGTATAAAAAATGGAGATAAATACATTCCTAAAGACTAGAAATGTAGGGTTAAGCTCACAAAATAATTTTAAAACTACAAATTTAGGGTCAAACTTGTAGATGAAAATGCAAATTTCATACATGTAGGAGTGAACCGTGAAAGTCATAGCTTGATTTGTTAAGGTGTTATAATATTAAATCTTATAAAAAATCAAGAATCATATCATTGATTACGTACATTACAATAAAATATCTCCATCTAACAAATGAAGCTAGTTCAATATCTTCATGTAGTGTGTACAAATTGAAATATAATTGACTAAAACTATAAGTTACTCTTATTGAACAATTTCCTCATGTAGTGTGTATAAATGGAACCATTGATTGAAAATATAAATCAAACCATCAAGAACAAAGACTTGATTGTGTCTTCATGCCCTAAATTAATATCATTTACAAAGTTTGGTCTTGGAAACCATAAAATTAACAATTACATTCTCTACCCTATTATTTGATGTATTATAATGCAATTTTCTATACTCCCAAGCAAATTCAATGGTCACAAGTTTGTAGAGACACTCTAGAAAAAGGTCTATCATGTGTTTAAAATACTATTCATATTGTAACACTAGAGATTCTAAGTAATATGAGAATGCCTGCATAATTTTATATAATGTATTTTCATCATCACTAACTATAGTAGACTAGTTTCTATCAATATTCAATTCATCTTCTTTCATTAGTCCATCATGACTTGATTATTCATCCTCCTTTATATTTAGAGAATAAGAACAACATATAGAACCACTACAAAATCTTCACACATATCACTAAAAGTTGATGTTTGGTATAAATGTATCCACATGCAAACAAGAGCCACCTTTGGACATTACTATTATCAAAAGGACAAACCTTATTAGAGCGAGTGCAAAAAGATGTGGGGCCAAAAAGTGGCCACCCCACCTTTTGGCCCCATCATATTAAGCATCAAGCATTAATGTTGAGGTACGCTATTCGAGGAAACTTGAATGATGAGTAAGTGAAGAGAGAGGGGGACTTTATTGTTCACAAAGTGGGAAGAAATAAAGGCAAAGGAAGTGGAAATGGGAAACATGTAGAGAATATGGAAAAAATGGTGGAAATCAAGGAAAGATTAAAAGGAAAAGAAAGAGGGAAAAGGGGAGGATAGAGGCAAAAGGAGGAAGAAGGTAGTGCAAATTATACATGTTTGAAGCTTGTGAAATTCGAGTATGTAAACCTTATTGTTTTTACTTGGTGGTAATGAGGTATGATTTTTTATGAAGGTTCTTTTCAGTATTTTTATATGTAATGTAAGAGAAAAAGCTATTCTTGTATGAAATTCTAGAAATCATGTTAAAAAGCATTAGCTTGTAATTTCTACTATGTGAATGGAAATCTATTGCTCTACCTAGGACATTTAGAAGCTTGTGTTGTATTCATGAAGCCAAACATAGTAGATATTTTTTTTACTTTATGTGAGTTATTGGAGATAGGGTTTTAGTATATAGAACCATACAATAAAATGGGGTAATTCCTTGTTTGAACTAAAAACCCTACTATTTTTTAGTGAAGGGATAGCTAGCTATAACATTTTGAATTTCACTTGTGAGTCTAAACACCCATATGGGTTATTGTTGCTTTGTCTTATGGATTATGGTAGTAAATTCTTAAGATGTATGTAAATCTAGAAGACCAATGTTGAATCTTTATTTGTTGATAGGCTAAATAGAGGTAGAACTAGTATGGGTTCATTACATGTATGCCATTCAACATTCATGCACATCATATATATGTGAGAGAGATAGTGATAAAGAGAGATAGAGATAAAGGGTAATATAGATAGATAGAATAAGCACAAAACATTTGCTATGAATATGCACAAAATATTTATATATTGATCTTGATAAGGTCATGAAGACATACATAATACATCATGAAAATATCATATACAGTGACATGAGGCCAACATTGTCTCTTAGACTACAAAATATCACCAATATATATTCATGAAAATAGTTATGAATGTGTCATAAAGATATAAAAGTGTTTATGTATGTGTAGAAAATGCTATTAATGAAACATTATGCCTCTCTTTGCTTGACTAGAAACTGAACTTCGATCCCTTGAATTAGTTATTATCTTGCATTGTGTTGATTGTGTGTGCCCCTAACAATTATGCAACTCAACCTACACACACAAACATACTATAAAATTAGTGATTATACCAAAATTTATAAATAAATAAAATATTGTTTTAAAATGATATTAAAATAATAAACACACTTACAACAAACTAATACTCAACATCATCAACAAAGGGTTATCCTCAAAAGAGGATGCTTACAAAACAAAACCAAAATGTGTGTGTATCCATATATACATATATATACATGTATGCATACACATATACATATACATACATGTATATACGTATACATAAATATACATACACACATACATACATACATACATATGTGTGTGTATTTATGTATACGTATATATGTTTACATATATATATATATATATATACATATAGAAAATAAATGTATGTATTTACATATATACATGCATATATACATATGTATGTATACATGAATGTGTCTACATATCTACATATACACATATACATATATACATATTTAGATATGTGCATGTGTATGTATACATATGTAGATATATTCACATATACATGAATATGTATGTATAGTACATGAGTAATTTTTTTAATGAAAACCATGTTTAGGAATGAAAATATCCAATCCCTTATGCTTCTAAACTAAAGTTTGCAATGCTTATGGTTCTTTTCGCCTTATAGATTCTTGAATCATTTTATAATATAAAACCAAAATATAACCTACTTTGGCTCTAATAATTGTAAAACCCTTTAGGAATTCTAAAATTGTTGTACCTTTATCTTGATTTTCCCACCATTGTTATTCCTTTTAAAATTTTACAAATTAGGCAAAGAATCCTTGCACTTATATATAGAGGATCCTTATGTATGTTCTTAAAATTATTTAAGTTTAAATGGACTTAATCTTAAAAATAATAAAGGCATATACTGATCTCTTGCAATTGTAACCTCTTTACTAGTGTTCAAACATATTTGATACCTTGATGGCATGAAATAGATGATGTTGTTTGATATTGCTTTATCCATGGTTACCCAAGTAAAATATGAGATACATCTAAAGAAGAAATAATATGACATAGAATAAGAACTTTCCTCATCTTTTAGACCAAAATTAAGGTAAATAATGTATCATGTAGTTTCAATCAACATATCATTAGTCAATTTTAAATAAACCTCAAATATGCATATGCTTGTTGATGAAATGATGATAAAACAAAAATTATTCAATGCATACATTTTATTGGTGAGTAAGATCAATAAACACACCCTTACATGGTTCATGATCCACACAAAACCAAATGACCATTATAATTATTTGGTAACATCTCACAATGTGAAGAAGGTGTCAAAAAAATTAGCATACCAAAATCGTAAATTGACTTGTCATAAAGTGGGTGGGTAGCTTAGTGGTGGAGATTTGCATCCTAACTAGTTCATGGAAATTTCAACATGAGGAGAACTAATAGTAAAATAATAATATCTTTTGACAACATAGGCATCCAAGTACTCATTCCAAGATTGCTGAAGATACAACATTAATATATTAGGATTTCAATTAAATATCACACTTTCCTATAAAAAAATCCCAATTGATCTATCTTTTGGTAGTGCATTTAGTTTGATATATTTTTCTTCCCCATACTTACAAGATTCCTTTATTATCGAAGCTTATTTACTCTAGTATGTTATCCTTGGTTCTCATACATGAACTATATATATACAATTCAATCAAGATCCTCTTATCATTACAAATTTAAACTTAGCTTATTTTTTCTCCCAATTTCTTCTTAATGAACATATGGTCTTTCTTCCTCTATTAGCCTACTCATGCACCATCACCAACCATGAATGAATCTCCATGAAGCTAAATACCCATTTGTACTTGGTTGGTGTAAGTTGGGATTAGTGTTCCATTCACTTAAAATCTTATCTTTAATGTTGCTTTTTTCTAAATTCTTTCTAAAGGGCATAAATTACAGTCTAGAGCTTTGATTTTAATATTTTCTTAAAATTAAAAATATTAATGAGCTTGATGCATTAAGCTAAAAAATATCAATTTGGACACCATTAAAACCCTCGAGAGACTCTCGCAAAGTGAAAATGAGCTCCAAAATTTTATAGTGTGATATGTGAGAAAAAATGAAAAGGTAAGCAATGGGCTCAAGATATTATTATAATAAAATTAAATAAGGAGATCGTGATGATTATTGTACTAGGAGTTACATTGGGAAGAGTGGAGCATCTTTTCATAATAGATGAGACTTATTGTAGTTGACATCTTCATCATAAAGCACTAGTATTGGGAGTGGTTACTATCAAGGTTATGGGATTTAAGGTCCTATATCATTAGTTCGTTTATATTTTGTGTACATGTTCCAATGCATAGTGGGGCATGGGTTCTTTTCTTGTGGACCATGATTTTTTTCCACTCATTACATAAATTAATTGATCATTTCTTGTTTCCCTTGCTCTATATATAATTTAATGTATGACATAAGGTTTAAATAGTGTTATGTAGAAATAGCCAAAACATTAGACTAAAGAAGATTGAGTGGATTGGATTGTTATAATCTTGTTATGAATATTAATAAAAGTTTCATATCTCTTTAGTAGTGGGATTTTTTGAAAGGGTTTCTCCATATTATAATTCTAGTGTTCATGAGGTTTGAATATTTATTTATTTTCTCCACTATTTCATTAATATTATTTGGTATATTGTATGTTTGATTAGACTTAAAGTGCCTCACCATTAGTTGATACTCCTACTATATATATTTACCTTGTTTGCAATAGTTTAGTCCATGTCAATAGTTGATTTGCACCCTTAATAACTTGGTGGGAATATCAAGTATTTTTTATTAAATATAATCAATAATCATTGTAAAAGAAATTTTAAATCAACTATTAGTCTAGAATGATTATTTGAGTGTTAGATAAACCATTTAAATTTAACCTTCATAATATTACTCTAAATATGTAGTTTTACCAACAAAATGAATGATATTTATGTCTATTACATGACAATTACAAAATCATGACTATAATTCTTTAAATTATACTCATAATCTAATTTAATACTCATAAGATATTAAATCATTGTTTTTCTCAAGAGACGTGTAATTAAATATCAAGAATATTCTTTAGTTTATTAGTCCACAAAATAATTTTAATATAGTCCATAACATTCAATTTTAAAATTCATAGAGTTGTTGGGATATTATCATATCACTAGCTATGGAAAAATTTAGGAAAGGGTGGGATATTACACTGCACCCTATATTTGTGTGTTTTAGAGAAAATTAGCATGGAAGGTTTGCATTTCTCACAAATAAGAAAAAATCCTGAGAATAATGTACAATATTCTACTATATGTTTTCATATTGTTGAGTTATGCCTTGCAAATTAAATGTGTATCTTTTCCTCTACAACATTCCATTTATACATAGAACTATGGATTAATGGTTTTATTATATTATGATTGAATTATGCCTCATGTTGGAAATTTCTCTATCTCTTCTTTGCTAAAATACTTTGGAACTAATAGGATTCAATTGTGTTTTATGACATAGGTCTATATTACCACAATGATGTATGTATAGGTGTACATTTTAACTTGGTTAGCTTTCCTAGCAAGTTCTTCATTACAACAATCACTCCACCTTGTCACTCAATCAAGCCCACTAGAGAAAATGCTTCCTCTTAAAAAACATAACATTAAGTACCAAAACATGATTCAAGTACCAACACATTCAAGTACCAAAACATTAAGTATGATGATTGGGATGAGAGGATCAACTTGGGGAGGATTATTATAACATCATTAGTTGGAACTTTTTAATTTCATCTCTTTGTATTCCGTGTTGTTTTTAATATTTTTAATTAGAGTGTAGATGATGTTAATATACATTTAATGATGCATTTTTGATGTTCTATAATTTTTGATGTTCTCAAGGCTATATAATTGAAGTTCATTTATGTTAACAACTATTAGATTAAATATTTTTATCCCCAATTATTTTCAAATGATTTTATACTTTAATCTTTGTATTCTTATTCTTTCTTCATCGTTTCATTTAAAATTTGAACCACTTAAGGATGTTATGTTATAGATTATAGTTGTCTTCCAATTCTATTTAAATCAAGTTAATAGTATGGAAAAATATTATTGATGAGTAGATGAATTGTTCATAAGTTCTATTTTTAGATTTGTATTCTTTTATCTAGATATATTATTTACCAAAGTCTTGTTTTAGGTAATCGAGTATATATACATGGAAAATGTAGATCAGTGTTTCACCTAAGAATCTTTGTTGCAAATACTAGTAATGAGATAAAAAATTAAGAGATTCATTAGCACAAGGTGCAAACCCAGGGATATATAGTGAACCATGCATGTTAATATTGCATAGTCTAGAAAAACTAAAAGATGAACTTGAGAGGACTAGTGCATATTCCGCAGACAGAGTGACTGCTATTATTTCCCGCATGCGGGAAGAAGTACATGGTGACATTCCTCTTAAACAAATACAAGATAGTGTCACCAAAGAAATGATAAAAGCCACTTGTTTTCCATTTTATCAAATGTGTGTAAGGTTAGGGGATACCAGTCACCGGGACAAAGGATCATGCTATGGCCTCACTGGATTCACCCACGATTTCTAGCTAGCAAAGACATGGTATATACCCAAACAATGACCACCGCATTCCATTGCATTTTGTTTAGGCGCTTTTATGTCAGGGTCCATTTGGGCCTCTGCCAACTACCTAGACATTCACCATATGTTGGTCGTATGGTAGGATTGTCGATAGGCCCACCTATCACGAAAGCGCATAGACCACCCCAATAAGTCAGAGTACGGTTGGTGATAGGTCTCCCCGCCACCCTCTTGCCCCATAGCGTATGAGTTGTTGTTGCTTCCCCAAAAGGAAGCAATTGATTAATCAGAGGGTGAATATTGTGGTCGCCACCATCAGGGATATCTTTAATGATCAAGTGTAGGTCAGTATTTGATATCTAGACATTCTCGATCCACACCATTTTCAGCACAGTGGACCACCATGGATCCTTTTACAATGACCGGCATCCCTACTCCCACACAGCTTGATGCACTTACAGGAGATATGTTACACATGACTCTACATTGTTCAGCTGAGGACCTGTTGGAGGCATATGCCCACATTGCACTCCATTAAATGGACCTGTGATAGAGCATGTTAGAGATCATTTGAGACATAGAGGTCGTTTAGTTCCAGGATCCCATCACTCTCAGTCGACCACTAGTTCGCATCAAAATCCACCTACAGTTCATACGGTAGCTGCACAGACTATGGGTTTTACTGATATGTTGATTGGTTCTCATTCATCATCACCGGTGCCATCTCACCTTCATAGTCCCTACATTCATCATTTGCGGCACTACATGGGATAGACTGATGAATGTGCATATTGATTCGTCAGTTGATCAAGCTATTCATATGGTGGGAGGCGTATCGTTGCGTAGGACTTAGGTCATCCGGACATCGATGATGCATGTATGTGTGCATGTGCATGTTTCTAATTTTTCTATTATTTTAAATTTCTTTTTTAACTAGGATATTCATTTAAGTTGATATATGTGTGTATATATATTGTTATAGGTGGACATACCTCATATCACTCCTAGTTTTGGTCTAGATCATGTGCATGATCGATGTGGACTCGGGATGAATCACATCGCGGGATTATGTGAGTTTTCTTCATAAATATATATTTATGTATGCATAGATAAATACAAGTTGTAGATTGATATTTAAAAATACAAGTTCATTTAAAAATAACTTTCATAAAATTTATTTAATAAAAATTATATGTATTTAACACATCTTGTACACAATTTTATTTGCAAGGCTCAGCACATCCATCAGAGCAAGACCGTTCTCATTCAGATGGCCATTCGTCTAGGAGTAGACATTCTTATTAGGCCATGCATTCTAGGTTTATGATCTTTATCACATGTGTATTTGATTATATATGATGATCTTTAAAATAGTATTTGATATTTGATGATCTCTTACACTTGCTTATATGATCTAAACATACATTTGCTTGTTTTTTGATCTTTAGTATTCGACATTAGATGATCTTTAATTTACATTTTGCTTTTATGATATATGTACATATATTTTCTTATATGATATATACATACATTTGCCACTTTGCTTAAATAATATGTGTTATGTTTATATGTATTGAATTCTTTTACATATATGTACATGTGTTTGCTTATGGTTTAAACATGTTTACACATAATATATGTATGCATTTGCTTTACATATTCAATATACATACATGTTTTCTTTTTTTATGACCCCTTACAACTTACATTTCCTTATATTCAATATACATTTGATCTCTAGTATAATTTTAGGGAAATCAATGCTGATTTTATAATTAAGTTCATTCATGTTGATTACAATAAATTTTTTTTTTTAAATGACTTAAGCAACATGAACCATTGAGTTGAGAACAAGATATAATCTTTTTCACAAGTAACTTGAAATTCAATTCAAATTATATTGAGCTATTATACGTTTCTTACAAGTAACTTGAAATTCAATTCAAATGTTTAATTAAGAAAATTTAATTCAAATTATACGGTCTCTATTATACATTTTCGACAACTAACTTGAATTTCAATTCAAATTATACCTCTAATATTTATACATTTTTTGACACTTTACCAAAATTCTAAAATTACTAGATATGTTGTGCATACCTATGAATGAAATA
>VDFB02245312.1:31313-44443 GCA_007258455.2 Sequoia sempervirens | reverse complement strand
TGTTTCTCTCTATATGCGTTTTGGTGAACGTTGAAAAGATTTATCATTGTGAAAGAGAATTCCCTTAATCTTTGGAGGCGTATGTAATAGGATGAAAGCAAGTTCAAGCATTCATGATTCGAACAAATTGCCTTCTCCAAGCCCGAGTGCTATCGCCATTCCCTCATGCATCTGCATCTCAAAATTTTCAAGAAAAGGCAGAGGCGCTGAATTTTAGCGCTAGGACATTTTTTGAGAAGATGAGATTTTACCTACAACTGTAAGATGTAAGGGCGCTAAAATTTAGCGCCCTTGCATCAAATTCATCTCTCTCAAAAAGCTGAAGTGCTAATTTTGTGCGCCATGACATTTCAAATTCACTAAAAAATTGCCTAACACTAAAAGTGTAAGGGCGCTAAAATTTAGCGCCCTTACACCAAGAGCAATTTTCTCAAAATGTAAGGGCGCTGAATTTTAGCGCCCTTACACTTTTTTCTGACTTTTCCCAATTCCTTCCAAATGAACTTCATTTTTTGACCAGTGCGCTCCAGAACCTCGTCTTTCCGCATTTGTGCATCATTTTGCGTGCCTCGCCATCCGCTCCATGCTCTTCCACCCTCGTGCTCATTTCACGCTTTCCCATGTTTCCTAACAATTGGTGTTTGTTCTGGCTAGACGGATTGCAGTCTACTCTCAGAGATCGTCCAGTTAAGAGTGCTCAGTGTTCCAGTTTCTTTTGATGACTGCTACGAAACCTCCTTCTTCTTCGAAAGCAAAAAGCAAAAAGCAAGATGAAGTACAAATATCAAGGCGTCTATCCGCCAACTATGGTACTTTCGAAAGTTGAAGAAATTAAGGATACAGAAGTTGGCCATCAAGATTTGGTTGACTTTGCAAAGTTGACAGAGACGAAGCCTCTTCCTGATTCAATGAGGGCAATAGTACACAGTAATCTCCACTTGGTGGCAATGTTCCCCACAGCTGCGCACAATACTGAGTTTGTTCTTCAAGTTGCGTCTCATTACATCCGAGAAAGCAGAAGTGTGATCGACTCTTCCAGGCATGAGATTTTAAGACTCGACCCCGATTTCTTTGACATCGTCTTCAAGGTTCCTCACATGGACAAATATATTGACATTTCTATATCAAAAGCACAGGAGATTTTCGATGCTGATCCTAATAAAGCCAAACAGTTGATAAATACTCAATGGCTTAAAAAGCCTAGATCGTCTGTTTCCAGATGGCCGAAAGGACTCCTAAGAAGTGACTTCAAAGATGACGTCAAGGATATGATCACGTTTCTGAGCAGAGTGAAAGGTTTGCCGGAATCATCCACCTTTCACGATTGGATGTATGAATACATCAGGATCATAAGGAGGCAGAAAGTGCATATTGACTGGGGTAAACAAATCAGTGATGAAATGCACGAACAGTTGATCAATGCTCCTTCTACATTGAAGTTATACATGACTTCTTACCTGGTGTACGCAGCAGCTGTGATGAGGCAATTCCCAGGTCTATCTACAAAGGGGAATCGGATGATGGTGCCTGTGTACAGATATTTCTATCAGTTGGAGCTAAAGGAAAGCTTTCATCATTTCAGACGGGTCACTGATGCTTTCTTTGCGCCCTTACTCTTCAACTTTGATCCATCCTTGGAAAGAAGAAGAGTGTCCGATGAGGCTTATAAGGTGGTAAGTAAAGTTGGATGTATTTTTCTTCAATTCCCACCGTTTACTTACTTGAGAGTAGGTTGTTACACCGGTTGTCCCTACATGCTACTCAATGCTATCCCTTCTGGATAAGTGGGTTCTCGCGGAAACATGCATACTGGATGTCAGCAGAAAGAACTAAGAAGCAACCACAAGCGTGGATTCAAGTTCCCACCTAATCATCGGCAGATATAAGTATACTATCCCGGACCGTACAAAGGCTAAGTCCTGCTCTATGTCGTAGATGCAGATCATGACCATCAAACCCATGTATAGGTTTTGATTTTGACCACCCAGATGTCGAAAAGAAGTTGCAAAGGGTCACCAACACAAAACCGCTTTGAAGACATCCGCATTGCGAGATGAAGAAGCCATTCAAAATGGACTATTGCAGATTGATAGCTCAACAAATCGATCTTGGTATCATTGACCTACCGCAGGATTTTGAGGATCCGTGCGTGATACTCATGAACGTCGCCTATGCATGAAATCAAGGCGCTAAGCAGAGGTCATACCGGGCGGATAAGCCAGCTGGTCTAGGAAAGAGGTCACTAGCATGAGAGAAAGGCTGAGACCAATCCTAGCCAATACAGAAGAATGGTTACACAAACATGGTTATGCAATGAAAAGTTTCAGGACAGACTCAGAAGGAGAAGAGTCCGAGGCAGAAGCACGCCAACAGCAAGAACTTCGCGACAAAAACAAGTCAGCGGCCGTTCCCACTTCTTCGCGGAGAGGCCCTAGGATTAAGTTCACCGTTGGTAAGAAAGATACCCAGGCTGTCCAAGAGACAAAAATGACAGAATCTCACCCATCTCGCTCTAAGGGTAAAAAGCCCATCTCAGAGGAGATAGATTCTGATGAAGAAGATACTTCAAGCGACCAATCCGCTGAAGATGAAGATTCAGCAGAAGCAGACTCCGATCCTGAAGAGGTTTCTGAAAGCGGGCAAGAGTTTGATGAAGATTCTGAAGAAGGATCTGAAGGTGACTTCGAAGGTGAACCAGAATCGGAGAGGCAAGAGGGTGATCAACAGGAACCCGAGCATGATGAAGAAATAACTACTTCTCCTCCCGAGAACGTAGTTGAGGAAATTCACAGAACATCATCGCCCGTAACTTCAAACGTTCCTCATACCCCTTTTGAGTCAAGAATTCCTTCACCTCCTGCTCCCTCGTCACCTATTCCTACCACGAGCATTCCTGCAGCCGAGATATCCCCTATCCCTGCAGCATCAACCCAGCTTGATACTCCATCAGTCACAAGCATTCATACGGTTGATATACTGTCAAGCCCACCATCGCCCATTCCTAGCTTGTCTTCGCCAACGTATATATCACCGAGAACTAATTCAATCGCTTCATGAATGAGTCGATGCGCGCGGATCGCCTCAATGTGTCAACCATGTGAGCAATGATGACAACACTTCCACTGTCACTTATACCATTATGAGTTCGATGTGACAATAACTCGCAGGTGGCAATGGCTAATCGACTTGACAGTAAATCCAGAAGTTCACACTTCTTTTCTTCCTCCTTGGCTAATATCCCAAGTGTCGAAGCGTAAAAAGCAAATGATTTCTCCAGAGGAACTCGACCTTGAAGAGATAGTTCTTCCAAAGGCTAAAGGGAAGAAGAAGGCAAAAGTATACTCGAGGCTGAATGTTGATAAATCTGGCCACAAGGATGCTGAAATTGGCATACCACCGAATCAAGAAGGTGATGTCAATATGGAGGACTACACAGTAACAAAGGTCCAAATTGGCAAGGTTACTACCAACCAGTGCAAAAGCCGGCGCGAAGTCACTTTGGATATCTTGGTGAAGGCTGGACAAAGTTGGAGCAACTGCACATGTACAAACAGAGGGGCGTGAAAATATGCCATCATAAAGAGACTCTTGCCTGCCCAAACAATGCACAAATCACGCGATGCTGGTAAGTATTGAAGACCGCACCCCGTCAAGAAAGCTGAGAAATTCGCCTCCAAAGGCAGAGTGTTGTATGACTTTGTTGAAAAGATCATTGAACACGGATCTCAGATAATTTTGGCTGCAGATGAGAAAACCACCATGTTGGCCAAGCTCACCACAGAGCTTGACAAAGAAAAGGGCGTACTTTCCCAGGAGCGCAGAGACATGGAAAAATGCCTGTTGTCATGGTCGGAAATGAAACAGGTAAAGCTCAGCAAATTGGTGGAGGTTGGGGTAATTCCCGACAAAGAAAAGTTTGTAGAGGTAAAAGAATCACTGAAACACAAGATCCAAGTGGTTCAATCTCTCATTGAAGACCTTCACCAAGTACAAAGAAGATGTCAATTCCGCATCGCAACATTCTTGACAAAAGTATCGAGAGTTGCCCCGTCAACTTCTTTATAATCGTGATTCACCGCCGCAGAATATCCCCGATCTTCAAAGCAGCTCAATGAATTTGATCGATACCAAACTTCCTTGTAAGCTTCATCAAACATCATTTGTGATACAAGGCTCACATCGACAACTCTAAGACGCATCTCGGTCGAAGGCCTCACCTTATCCGGCTATGAGATCATCACGAATTCACACCATTGGGGATTACACCGTTGGTCCAGATGAGAAGTTCGTGCAGGAGACTAGGAGGAAATTTGAAGACTTCCGCGCCCAATGCAAAAAGACGTGAAGCAGCCTCCTATTCTCCAGTGTTAGACATTTCCGGTGCATCCCATTATGCATCTTGTAAATATTTCTCGACATCTTCGAATGTCATTTTGTAAATTGTAATTACACCAAGTCCAAAGATGTAATATTTTGAAAACAAATTACACTTTGACTTTGGTCAAAGTTAGGTGAGATCTCCAAAAATCGCTCACCTAACTTTCCTTAATTTTCTCAATCTCTTTCCTTATTTTGCTCATCCCTCTTTCTATATATTGTGAGGGATTTTCATTGTAACATATTTTTTAGCCTTTTGCAACGAAGTGCTGCCCTTTTGTAAGCAAACTTGTGAAACTTTGCGTTCATATTTTGTGAATGAGATTCAATCAATAAAGGAAAGGATTGCAAGCCAAACTTTGTGTTGGATTCGATACTTTTGTAAGTTGATTCGATTTGGTAGTGATTAGTTCGAGGAATCTGAAAGACTCTAAGTGGTTGATGTAAACTTTGTGTTACATTTATTATTTAGATTGCATTGTTATTTTGTTTATCATTGGTCGAGTGATCTATAAGACTTTGCGCTTATAATCATTTATACTCTTGCATGTTCTTGTTGGATAATCTATAAGACTTTGTGCTTATAATTATTCATACTCTTGGATACTTTGTCGAAGGATCTTGCTACACTTTCGGTGCCAAACGCCTCTGCTGACATTTCACAATTTGATCTGGACAAGACTCTGGTGCTGTAACGCTCATGCTCTGCTCGAAGAAATCAGAGTTACAGTTTTAAGAAGACTTTGTGCTTCTAATGAAACCTTTACGCCATGCAGATTCTAATTCCCTGAAGCAAAGCCAAATGGAATCCACTTGTGCCTCTCAGTGGGAGGCTTTCCCCATTTTATTTTCTTTATTTCGTTGTTAATACTTCGGTATCTCCCCATTTTCCTGACCAGATAGGAGATGCATTTGGCACAATGTTTCTGCCAAGTTAGTTTTTAGTTATCAAGAATTCGGAACTTCCAACACGTGAAGCATTGTAAACATCTTCTCTGAAAAAAGAGAGAAGTATGAATGTAACACACCCCCCCCTCTCCGTGACTTTCGTGTACATTGTGTAATTACTTTTGTGATTTACTATTGTTTCTCTTAGCAGTAAGAAGGGCGCCTCCCCTTTCCGAGAGGAGAGATTCACATCTCACATAGCTGTGGCTGAAGTCCAAGTTGTGTAATCTGTCGAAAGTTGATTACATAATTTTCACCCAACAGTTTTTTTGGCGACTCTACTGGGGAACCTACATACGCAATCTGAGCCTCACGCTTTGGATTGAAGTAGATAAGTTTCCATTTTCTTGCTGTTCTTTTGTATATTGTTAACTCTGTAACACCCTTTGTATTCAGATTTACATTCTGGCGGACCGAATATATACAAGAGGATTGAGGGCTCAAGGAATAACAGATCCACTCTTTGAAGAGTTGCTGCAACGTGACTTCCCATTTACTCTTCCACGAGCAAGGTCACCATTGCAGCGGGCTATAAGCTTCCCTCCACGTAGCCAAAGATCTCCAATCCCAAGTGTTTGGTCAGTTTATCGCAGACGTCCTGTTCAAGCACCTGCTGTGCAACCAGTCATGGCCGCACCACCTGCAGGACCGTGGGGAAATGCTTTTGGTCCCCTCCGTTTGACTCCACCTTTACACGAACTCCCCCGTGTATCCAGGAAGCATCTTCCAAAATTTCAAGGTGATGGCAAACAACACCCCGATGAGCACATATCCGCATTTTACATAGTATGCGGTGTTCTCGGCATTGAGCACGAAGACGTTTCTGTCAGACTATTCATTGAATCCCTTCAAGGGATTGCAGCCGAATGGTTCTTTACTCTTCCCAATGCTTCCGTCACCAATTGGGCTACTCTTCGCACTAAATTTGAAGAAAGGTTTAAGCCTACCGAAGATTCACATGCTTTATTGGCGCAACTCACCACCATGCGTAAAGAAGCTCACGAGCCTATGCGCGAGTTTGTGGCAAAATTCAATAAGTTGGTGACACGGATCCCCAATGATGCAAGACCAACGGATCACAACCTGAAATGCTTCTTCATTAACACCCAATTACCCAAGGTAAGTTTCTACTTGCGTAGGGAAAATCTTGCTAATGTTGCAGCAGCCCAGCAATTGGCTACCAGTCTAGAGGACGACATGATCCTTGCTGGAGAAATCAGGATGGGAACTAACGGAAATAAAAGGATGCAAGCCTCAGGATCTTCAGCATCCAACGCTAATGCTCCCACTGCCAGCTCAAATTTTACAGATCCCATGGTCCAAAGGTTGGCAAATGAAGTTCTGTCTCTTAAGAAGCAGGTGTCGAACAATAACAATGGTAACAACTACAAAGACGTTCCTAGGAGGACTTTTCCTAACTATGCTGGCAACAAAAATCAGAATCGTCTCCCAGCACCTCCAGGACGACTTGCTCTTGAAGCCCCGCCTGCTAACAACGCCGCTGGGTACTATGAGACTGAACAAAATGATTATGCTCAGCCCGAATATCCTGAAGAAGAAAATGCCGATCTCTTCCAAGAAGAAGAAATTGGATCGGCTGGCGACTCCAAGATCAGCTATTTGCAAATGATGGAAGAAGAAGAAGAAGAAGATGATTTGGTGACTGACGCTTATGCTGTTTTTACGCGGCATCAACAAAGTGAACTTGACAAAGCTCAAGCTGCTGCTGCTGTCCTAGAAAAGGAGAAGCCGCCCATAACGATTGCCAAAAGAGGATCTCCTCTCCCTTGGCAACCTAAGAAAGCAGCAAATCCGCAAGTAAGTGCACCCCGTTCTTCTTCGTCAACTCCCATTGTTCCTAAAGTTAATCCTCCCGTTCCAAAGACCAGTGTGCCTTTTGTGAAACCAATCAGTGAAGTTACGGCTTCCAACCTACAAAGTTCTTTCCAGGCTTTCGACATCATTGACCATGCCAAGAAAACCAAGGTTCAAATGTCCGAGGATGAATACCTCAAAGCCAACCCCGACCAATTTGACAGGCTTGTCAAGTTCGTAAATGATAAAAAGATCTCCCCAAGTCAGGATATTCCTCCTGACGTCCCAGTTACTCCTAAACCCAAAGTGTCACAGAGTAACCTCGTATCTAATCCTCCAACTGCTTCTGGACGCATTGATCCATTTTTCATCCCACTACTTGTAAATGGTTTCAAGCTGAGTAACTGTGTCATAGACTCTGGTGCGTCTGACAATGTGATGCCCGCCAAGGTAGCTACTGCGTTAGGCCTTGAGATGACCAAAACCTTCAGCCGCTGCTTTTCCATGGAAAATAAGCAAGTGCCATTGATCGGTCAGATCAAGGATGCCCAATATGCATTCGCCGCATACCCGGAGAAGAAGATAAAAATGACGGTCCTCGTGGCCGATGTACCAGCTTCCTACGGTATACTCCTCGGACGTAATTTCTGCAAGGATGTTGGAGGAGAGCTAAGTATGGATATGTCTGAAGCAAGAATACCAGTAAAAGGTGTGATGCAAAAGCTGATTCCCGAAAAGGAATCAAAGTTTTCAGTTATTGAGTCCAATGATCCCAGAGCTCAGATTTTGTTCGAATCATCAGGCGTGGGAACTTACTACCTACAAACAGATGAAGTAGGAGAATCCTCAACTCAAAATGAGCTAGAAAAGGATGATACTTCGTCAACTTCAGATGAAACGTCATCAAGAGATTTGTCCATCTCCGACCATGAATCTTCATCAGAGGATGAAGTCTTGATTTTGACACTGTTCCAATTGGTGATTCCAACGGTGTCTGGCTGCTCGAGTTCGATGGTAGCTGCTCTTCGACCGGTTCTGGAGCAGGAATGGTTTTCATTTTGCCATCAGGGAAGTTTTTCCCTTTCTCCTTCAAGCTGCAGTTTGATAACACCAATAACACCGCCGAGTATGAAGCCCTGTTACTGGGAATGCAAGTTGCATTGAAGAAGGGTATAAAAAACCTTCATGCACAAGGTGATGCCGAGTTGATAGTATGTCAAGTGAGAAATCTCTATCAAACAAAGAATGAAAGACTCAGGCATTACCGCAATCGAGTATGGGATTCCATCGAGGAATTCGAGGCTTTCGATATCTCCGTTGTTCCCAGAGAATACAATACTAGAGCTGATTCCCTTGCGATCTCCACCACGCTCTTGGTACCACACAAAGACTTTCAAGGTTCTACCTACACCATAGAGTTGGTTTTCCGCCCAAGTGTACCCGACAATTCAGAAAACTGGCAGATCTTCAACGACGACCATCAAATTATCGCCTTCCTTGAGAAAGCTGAGAATTTCGATGAATTGTACTTTGAAGGCAGCAATTCTCCGCTTCGAGAATCCGTGACCGATCTAGATCCTATCACGGGTGAGGAATATCTCCAACTCAAAGGGAATAAGATCCCTAAAGGATTGGTATCCTTGGAGAAACTTTTTGACAAACATGATCGCCACGTCAAGAAACAACTCTCAGATTCTGACTCATCTAATGAGGTTGAACAGATAAATTTGGGAACTGAGGCCGATCCTAAGATGGTCAACATTGGCAAATGTTGCACGACCGAAGAAAGAAGACAGTTTGCTCAACTACTGCAGGAGTACATCGACGTCTTGGCGTATTCGTATGACGATCTAAAGTCATTTCGGCCCAAGGAAGTGCAACATGACATTCCTCTCAAGGTTGGTGCTTTACCTTACAAACAAAAGCAGAGGCAGTACAATCCCAAGATTTCTGGAACGATTTTAGCTGAAGTTCAAAAGATGCTGAATGCGCGGATAATTTTCCCTATCCATCATTCAACATGGATAGCCAATATCGTCCCTGTTCGTAAGAAGAATGGTGAAATCCGCATTTGTGTAGATTTCAGAAATCTAAATCAATTGTCTCTCAAAGACAATTACCCACTTCCAGTGATGGATCAAGTTCTACAAAACGTAACTGGATCCGAGATGCTCTCCATGCTAGACGGATTTTCTGGTTACAATCAAATTGAAGTGAATTCAAGCGATCAACACAAAACCGCTTTCACAACGCCTTGGGGAACCTTTGCGTATCGTAGGATGCCGTTTGGTTTGATCAATGCCGGCGCTACATTCCAACGTGCCATGGATCTTGCTTTCCGTGACATAATGGGTAAGTTCATTGTGGTGTATCTTGACGATCTTACAGTGTTCTCCAAACAACGCCATGAGCATTTCTATCATTTGAGACAAACTCTGGAGAGGTGCCGCCAGCACGACATTTCCCTCAATCCCAAAAAGTTAACTTTTGGGGTGACAGAAGGTAAACTTCTTGGTCACGTAGTATCTGCTGAAGGAATTAAGATTGACTCAGAAAGAGTCAATGGAATCAAGTCACTCGTTTTGCCATCAAGCAAGAAAGCCGTTCATTCCTTTTTCGGCAAGGTGAACTTCTTGAGAAGATTTCTTCCAGACTTTGCTGAAAAGACTCGTCACATTGTGAACATGATGAAGGGTAATGCCACGTTTCATTGGACGGCAGAAGGAAAAGCAGCGTTCGATGACATCAAGGAGGCCATCGCTCATGCGCCCGTATTGGTTTGCCCTAATTACACCAAGGAGTTCGTGATGTACAGTTATGCTTCCGAGCATACGCTATCAGCAATCTTGGTGCAGGAAAATGATGAGGGTTTTGAATCCCCCATTGCATTCATGAGTTGTCCTCTAAAGAATTACGAGTTGAAATATTCTCAGATGGAAAAACACGCTTTCGCAGTGGTGAAAGCCGTCAAGCATTTCCGGTTCTACATTTTGGGCAGTCATGTCAAAGTCCTCGTTCCAGATTCGACTGTCAAGTCTATCCTCACACAACAGGAATTTGGAACGAAAAGAGGAAATTGGATTGCTAAGATTCAGGAATATGATCTAGAGATAAAGCCTACTAAGCTGATACGTGGACGTGGCCTTTGTCAGCTCATTGCAGAAAACAATCCAGGCGAAGAGATTCCGGAAGATGAGGAGGTCTCAGATGAAGAGGTTGATCCTAGTACACTTCCGATGGTACTATTCGTTAGCACCACTGATGAATGGTTTTCCAACATAGCTCACTTCCTAACATACGGAGAATGTCCTAATCACCTAACTCTGAAAGAAAAAAGGACCGTCAAGCTAAAGTCAGCTAATTTCGTCTTGTGGGATAGCGGCTTGTATAAGCGTGCAATGGATGGAACATTTCTCAGGTGTGTTGATAAAGAGCAACAGCAAAAGTTGCTGAAATCTTACCATGATTTGGCATGGGGTGGGCATTTCTCAGCGCCAGTAACCGCTCACAAAATCCTGAGAGCAAAGTATTACTGGCCTACACTCTTTCAGGACACGTACTCTTGGGTGCGTAAGTGTGAATTGTGCCAACAATTTGTTGGCCGTCCAAAATTGGCATCTTTGCCGTTAAAACCTGTCGTGATTGATGAACCTTTCCAACAATGGGGCATTGATTTCATAGGTGCAGTGAATCCATCGTCAAGTGCTGGACACGTCTATGTTTTGACGGCTACAGACTATTTCACCAAATGGGTGGAAGCAATACCTACCAAGCGTGCTACTTCAGAAGTAGTGTGCAATTTCTTAAAAGAGAATATTATTTCCAGGTTCGGTGTGCCGAACAAGATTGTTACGGACAACGCTTCTGCTTTCTCGTCAAATGAGATCACGGAGTTTTGTTTCGAGCATGGTATCACTTTGTCGCACTCTTCCGACTATTATCCGCAGGGTAATGGTCAAGCGGAATCTAGTAACAAGAATCTGGTAACTATAATCCGCAAGTTGGTGGACGAGAATCAACGTTTGTGGCACAAGACTTTGTTTGACGCTTTGTGGGCAGACAGAATAACTCCGAAGCGAGCAATCGGCATGTCTCCTTTTCAGCTTTTGTATGGTTTGAATGCCGAGATCCCTATAACTTTGGAACTACCAGCCCTCAAGTTGGCTAAGGCCATTGAGGATGAGACGTTTGATAATTCTGTCGACAAGCGCATCATGTATCTCTCCGAACTGGAAGAGAATCGAGTTCAGGTAGCTGACCGCATTGCGGAACACCAGGATCAAGTGAAGAAGTTGTTCGACAAGAAAGCCAAGTCTCGAGAATTTCAAGTTGGTGACCTCGTCCTCCTATGGGACAAAAGGAGAGAGCCAAAAGGTATGCACGGGAAATTTGATTCGCTATGGACTGGACCTTTCCAAATACATCAGTTGCATGGTGAAAACAGTTTCTTATTAGCATACGGAGATGGAACGCCATTTGCCCTTCCTCACAGTGGGCAACATCTCAAGCACTTTACGCAGTAAAGGAGTCGGCGTTGGTATGTAAATACTTTTTATTTTATTTTATTTTATTTTTTAAGTCCTTTCGAGTCTTTGTGTTTTGTTTTTGTCGTCGTCATCGCCTGACTCCAACAAAGGCACTTGAATTCTGGATTTCTTCTCCCTTCGTTCTTTTCTAAAGAACAACCGAAGGAAGATCCCCAGCAGGAGCCAGCTGTTATCGCGGAATCTAGCAGCGCTCGTTCCACGGATAACCCCCCTACGAAACTTGTCCGTTTCCTAGGATTCGTGAAGTTCAAGTACGCACAACGGAGTGATTTTTGAGTCACCTCGAAGTGCGTTCCCAAGTCTCGGATAGTCAATTCGAGCATTCCACCTTGTTCTCCTCGCAAAGACCTTCGAAACGAGATCTTTCGCGACATTTCACTGTTAATACTTTGCAAATTACGGAAGATGCAGTAGCACTGAAAAAGTGCGCCCCTGCAGGGAAAATCCAAAATTTGGCTAAGTCTGGAAATGTAAGGGTGCTAAAATTTAGCGCCCCTGCATGAAGTGAAAATTCCAAAAAATGCAAGAGCGCTAAATTTTAGCGCCATTACATTTTTTCTCAACACTTGAACTTTTTTTCATTCCTCTGGCACGTTTCTTCACAATTTCGTGTTTTTCGTCAATCGTGCCACTTTTCGTGCCTAAATTTATTGCACGACTTGAGTTAGGTTTTTAATTTTCGTTTTGCGACTTAAGTGAATGAATTCATCTCTCATTTGAGTTGTTCACTTTTTATTTTCTCCTCTCCTCTTGCTGTGCGAGTTCCTTTTTCCACTGCATTTCGCGTTTTGAGGATTTTCGCCATTCACCTCTTCAGCAGGATTCGCGTTTTGCTCTGGTAAGTTTTTCGTTTGGTTTTGTATTCACTCTTGTCATTTGTATATGATCTTTGTACATTCACATTTTGATTTCTTCATTCACGTTTTCTTTATTTCATTCGCGTCCTCCTCCATTCGCATTTTCCTACACGTTTATGCAATGGAGCCTTCATTCATATGCGTCTTTTTCCTCTGTGCGTTTTCCTTTTGATGCTCATTCCTTCTTTTCTTTTCTACTCTCTAACCCTACGCATTTAATCCTTTGCTAACCCAAATGCGTGGTGTTCTCCATTTCGCGTTTCTTCTCTCGCCACCTACGCGTTCTTCTCTTATCCGCCAATATGGTCGATGTTCTGTGGGCACTCGTATCTATCCAACGTATCCATGTTGTCTCTCTCTATGCGTTTTGGTGAACGTTGAAAAGATTTATCATTGTGAAAGAGAATTCCCTTAATCTTTGGAGGCGTATGTAATAGGATGGAAGCAAGTTCAAGCATTCATGATTCGAACAAATTGCCTTCTCCAAGCCGAGATATCCCCTATCCCTGCAGCATCAACCCAGCTTGATACTCCATCAGTCACAAGCATTCATACGGTTGATATACTGTCAAGCCCACCATCGTCC